>WTSP01004806.1:0-35519 GCA_025331215.1 Actenoides lindsayi | reverse complement strand
TCCTTTTCTAATCGCTCAGTCTCTCTCCCTTATTCCCTTTCTCTTCCCCCTTTGGGGAGGGAGGGGGGTTAACAGAGCGCGTCTGTTACAGGTCTAAGGGGCCACCCTGACCCTAAACCGTGACAGGCAGAGAAGCACCATCAGTGCTGCGCAAAATTCCCTCCTAACGACGTTCAACAGCAGGACTATCACACAGCCTGGCAAAGGGACAGGTCAAGGGGGAGGAAACCGTAGTAGGAGTCCCTGGGGTCCGCTCACCACCTTCCAGCTCAGCGAGCAGCTGGCACAGACCCGAAATGAGCAGAAATGTGAAGAAGGTGGCACCCAGACAGGTCGGGCGTGTGCAGAGCTGAGAGGAACCAGCTCCCGGGGATACCCGTAACACCATGCGGGAAGTCACCAGAACAGAGTGTCAGGGGCTCGGCACCAGTGACTGCAGTCGGGCCTGTCAGAGACTCTGCCTCGGACGAACAGCATCTGTCACAGCGCAGCTTTCATGGCAGCAGGGCACAAGTGGAAATAACCCGACAAGAGGCAAGGGAGGACTATCCCCACTGTCCCCCTGCCGTGCAACCAGCTGGGTGGAGCAGTGACACGAGGAGACTGGGCTGCCAGCAGCGTAAATGAGCAGAAATGAAGGTCAAGCTGGTGAGCAAGAGGAGAATGGGGTCCTGAGGCTGGTGAGCACCAGGACATGGCAAAACACTGGGCATCACCACGGAGAAATCAAAGAACTGACCCCAGGAGATGCAACTGCATCGGACCAGACACCTCTGAGGGCTTTGCCATGAGAGGAGGGGAGAAAGTCAGGAGGGTCCAAGATCCGGAGCGATCCTCACACCCAGCTCATCTGCTCTACAGTTCCCAAAGCAGCACAGTCAGGCGTGATTTCTTCTGCCTTCAGGTCTGCCGTGCCAGGGCAGGGGCCAGTGTGAGGCCAGCACCACGCTGAGCCACCTGCCAGCCGTGGCTATCGGCTGACGCACCCGCAGCCCAGCACACCACTGCCTGCTCACCGCGCCGCTCCCGAGCGCTGCTTGCAAAGCTAACGTGAAAGTTTCCCGTCACCACCGGGTTCCTCGAAGAGAATCCCAATTTCATCCAGAAAAGGCATTTTCAGGTGTGCTAAGAAAAGCTACTGGCCCCAGCGGGAATCAAACCCTACAACCTGACCAAGGTCTCTTTAGCTTTTGCAAACCCCTTATTTTCCCCGATCGGTCGCGTCCTGGCCTCCCAGGAGCGGGGAGCTGAGCTCAGCTGCTCCAAGGCACGGACATCCCAGCTGGAGAGGCCCTGATCCAGCAGAGAGGAGCCCGAGGCGGGACAGACAGTGCCCACCGTCCCTGGGAAGCGGGGAAGGCACCACACGGTCTGTCGAGCAGCAGCAGCACAGAGCTCCATGTTACCCGGGGAGCCCTCCCCGAGGTGAGGAGTGGTCACAGACACCCCCGCCCCTTTCCATCCTCACCACCAAGAAGAGGTGCAGCGTCCAGGGCTGAGCTCGCACCCAACGCTACGACAGCGCTTGCACCTTCTCACCCCCAGCCCGTCCCTCCCTTAAATCTAACAGCCTGACTTGGCAGCGTCGGGTACTTTTCCAAGCGCTAATTACCAGCCCTCCTACGCTGCCGGCTCTGAGGTTTGGAAAGCGGTACCCGAAGCCGCGCTGCCACGCGCGCCCAGCCCGGTCCTCGGCGATGCCAATCTCCTCGGCGATGCCAATCTCCTCGGCCAAGCGACAGTGGCCCGGGCCAGCGCAGCGGGTCGGGCTGGCTCAGGCTCCCCGGTGTCAGTGTTCCTTGGGCCGCAAAGCCAAGCGGTGGCAGAACCCCCGGGTGATGTGAGGGCACGGGGCAGGAGGGCTCTGCTCACAGCCCAGCCCGGGACCACAGCCCCGAGGTTGCAAGAGCGGCACGGAGCGGAGCGTTGCGGGCGACGGGAAGGCTGGCATCCCGCCGGGACGCGCGCTGCGCCCGTGCCCCCGCTCTGCCGGGTTCGCAAAGGTCACCGGCTCTGATGCAAGAGCTTCGGCTTCCGCAGCTGGCGTCATGGGCGCGGGTGCTCAGATCGGCCCGCGCCTCAGTGCCCCCCAACCCGCACCCGAACCCCGCCCGCGGGCGCACGCTGGGGTCTGCGCCCCCCCCCCCCCCCCCCCCCCCGCCCGGGGGCCGCCGCGGGGGCGCGCCCCCCCCCCCCCCCCCCCGCCCCCGCATCCCACCGCGGGTGCGTGCCCGGCAAAGGGGGCAGGGCCGGAGGGCCCGGGGGCCGCAGCGGCTCGGGGGGACGGGGACCCGCTCGCCTCGGGGGCTGCGCAGCTGGGGACCCGCGGGAGGGGGGCTCGGCGGCCGCTCCCCCCGCCCCCAGCCCCGCACCTACCTGCGGCTGGGCTGGGCTGGACGGGGCCGGTGGCGGGAGCGGGGCTGGGGCCGGCGGCCGCTCGGGGCTTTTGTGGGCGGCGGGAGAAGGCGGGTCGCGGGGCGCGGCGCGTTGCGCTCGGCCCCAGCCGGGACTGATGTCACGGCGGCCGCCGCCCCGAGGGGCACCAACGGCCGCGCCTCGCGCCGCCCTCAGGGGCCCGGCGAGGGGAACGCGCGTGGGGCAGAGCGGGGCCCCGGGCCCCCGCCACCGCCGCCCTCACGGCGCTGAAGCTGCGGCCCCGGCCCGGCTCGGGAGGGGGCAGGCGTTGCCGGCGTCGCGTCGGGAAAGGTGGCGGGGCACCCCCTGCTCGGGGCAGCCGCTGCGGGTGCTTCCGCTAGGGGAGATGCCTCTGGGACGCATCGACAGTGTCCATTCCCAGCGGTGGCTCTCCAGCCACGCCGAGGTTGGGAGGTGCCTGACTGGGAAGTGCTGAGAGGATGGGTCTGGGCAGGAGAACAGCAGCTGGAAATTGACCGCTCTCAAGCGTACCGCCTTACAGACCTTGACAGAGCAGCTGCGGGAATTCTCCGGCAAGCTTTGTTTCACCTGGGAACTTCTCAGGAAAAATAACATTTGAGAAACTGTTTCTGGGCCGTGAGAAAGTCTGTGTCCCACAGCCCCTCACTTGGGGTTCCCAGCCTGTTGGGAAAGGCAGGGAGCTGCTGACGGGTCAGTCATCACCGCGCTCTCGGGTGGCAAGCGGGACTCTTGAAGACAGTGTTTGTCACAGTTCCCTACAAACAACACTCGGGAAACACCCTACACTTCCAAATCCTTTATTTCAAATTCACATTCAGACCGAAAACGAATTTCAAACGGTCCAAAATGCCAATGACATCCAAGTTTTGTACCTACACGGTGATGCTAGACACCCAAAAATAGTGAGAGATTAGAGTCATTGAGCAGGTTTTGTTCCAAGCCTGTTCTTCCCCCGGCCCCATGCAAATACAATTTAGATAATTGTGCATTTATTTATTTTTTTCCCCTTACCAAATGGAATCACACAGTAAAAATTGATACGGGATCTCCCGTTAATCTCTCATGAATGAATGAAGCTGCATTTTTGGCTTCTGTAGTGGGAATTTAATAACACAGCCTTTCACACAAACACCCAGGTTTTGGGTGGGTATCAATTGCAGCCCTCAGTTCGGTAAAACCTCTGGAGAAGGCAGCAGCTTAAATCTTTGGGATAACATTTCAATAATCAAATTAGTTTTGCCTCATTATATCACCGCACTCTTACTCGGTATGGAAATAACTGTTTCTCTGTTGAGGTGACAGCCTGTCATACACCGAAAGCACCGATCCAGCTATTTGCGCTAGGAGTCCTCTTTCTGTAGTCGTTGCCATCCTTTCAGTAACGGGAGATCAATTTTTCAGCAGCATAGAGAGGCTCCAATTCATGGTTTTCTTTAGAAGAGAAAGGTATCCTGACTGCAGATGAAAGGAGCAGAGTGCTGCGAGAGGAACGGCGTGATCAGCCGCGTTCCCTTAATGAGGCCCTTCTTTCAGTGATGCACGTCTGCACTCCTCAGATATACGCCTTTAATTCCGTCTGAGAAAAAATGCAACTGGGTTAAAAGCACGTAAGTTTAGTGCCAGTGAGTAATACAATTTTGCTCGTCCTCAGCAAAAATCAAGTCCTTTCTAGAAGTCACTGTGTTTGGCTTTCAGGTTAGCTGGTTAGTTTTCATTTTCCGGGGGGGGTCCCTATCCCCACCCCTGTATTTTTGTTCTTTTTACAGTTGGAGATTGAATTATTGCTTCAGTTATTTATAGTCCAGTAAAAATGAGCACTCTTGTTATACTGGGATTAACGCTGCTAATCTCTGTCTTGACATACTAGAGGAGGCAGAGGTCAACTCCTCAGCACTGCTGGCAGGTCAGCATACTGGTATCGCACACCGAGTTACGGTGGGGAACGCGCAGACAGCCGCGGAACTGGCTCGTCTCCGGTGAGCAATGTCAGAGAGCCACACCACAGGCACCTTACCATGTTCCACAGCCCTTTTAGTCACAAACTTGGCACCCACATGGTATTTTTCTGTACAACGGCAGCATGGCGTGAGAGGGTTTCGCATTAAGGATTCCCTTTTATTAAGTAAATGAAGTTGAGTAATAGAGACAATTTTGACAGATCACTTAACAAATATGGCCCAAATCTTCTAAGCAGGTAAATGATTGATAATTTTGAACATGTGAATAGGCCCATTGACTTTGATTTAATTCCTTACCTGAGCCAGATGTCATTTTGATGTTTCTAGAAGATATATTAGTTTTCTTCGGTCCCCTGCATCTGGAACGCATGCAGTAAACCCAGCCTCTGTAATGCTTGACACTCATGCTTGACCCCCTGGTCTTTGCATTGCTTAGAACCAAAACCCAATGAAAAGCAATTTTAAAAACCTTGAAAATACCCACAAGCAGTTATTTTCTAGTTGATGTGAAACAGTAGGTGGTGTGAAGGAAAACCCACGGACAAAAGAACAGCAAATCAGAAGCGTGATCTTAATGCAGAGGCTGAAATGAAACTGGGGTATCAGTGATCATTACCAGGGGGCAGGGGTATGTGTGTTGCTATATAATGTGTTTTTTTTTCTTAAACCTCGAAGTCAATGAATCCTAAAATCATAGGAGATATCAATCTTTCATTATAAAGATAAAAATGAATGAGCAGTAAAGCTCAGCTCCTGCTTTTTTAATGACTGTAGAGTCAATGGAGAATTTTCACATCATGAAAACAGGAGTGAAAGTAATAAAGCCCCAGCTGCGTGCTGTATGTGTCTCCATCACGATGTTGGTATATCTAACTGCTTTTCTCTCATAGCTTGAGGTCTAAAATCTTGGTAAATTCTTCCTTTTTTAATCATTGTGTAATAGCAGATCTATAACAGCATAAAAATTACTTCACTTACTGTCTTTATTCAGCACGTAATACGCATCTTGAAACTTCTCTCACCGTTACATTTCAGAAAGGCAAACCTCCAGAGTTTAGTACAACAGTAGTGGTGTTCTCAGCGTCAACATAGCAAGTCTCACAGCTTGTGCTGGGTCACGTATCCACGACTTCATTTCAGAGTGCTCAAAACATGGGTTTTCTTCCTGACTGCTGGGCAGCCGTAAGCGTGCTGCCTCGCCTCCGTATACAAAACCAGTTCCCAGCTCGGAAACCAGGGTAAGGCAGCTTTAAGCACGCTGCCTCTCCTCCATGGATGAAAAACTTTCCCATCTATAAAATCAGTGTAGTGATTATTATTTCCACTGTGAAACACATAAAGAAGATTTATGGATGAAAGCTCTAGGTGAGAACACTACTTGAAATTAGAACATTGGATACTTCAACATGTGCTTGGAGTTTGAAACGTGATGATTTAATCCTCTTTAGACTGCTGAATAGTTGAAATGCCTTTACCTTCACTGCTGTTTCTTAAGCATTTCTGTCCTTACATGTCTCCCTACTCATAACTCTTTCCTCTGTGCAATACGTAAGTTGTTTTTAAATCAATCCCGTGAGAACAAGACAGCTTCCTGCAAAAATTTAAATATTCCTTTAAAAACTAGTCAAGGCAACATAGAAGAAAACTAACTTTGTGTGAGTGTTGTTTTGGGAGCTTCTCTTGCTGTTTCTGAACTGACTCTTTTCATTCTAACTACCCAGGCTGAGTATTAGAAATGAAAGAAAAAAAAAAAATCTAATTTTCTATAAATATGTTATTTACTGGTTTTTTTTTTTAAGTGTCCCTTATTCTCCACCTCCATTTGAAACACCCAGATGTGTGTCTTTTTGTAATACAGACCCTCTAGCAATTAGTGCAGTAAAATGTGTATGTCCTTATTGGGGTATGCGAGGGTCATTTTCTATTTTGTAATAACTCAGTCAGTGTGAACAAAGCACTGCCAGAGAGAAGGTTGTCCCAGTAAGCAGTTTGCATTCTTTCCCACTCCCCCCTCTTATCACCTCATTGTTGTGTGTTTGTTTTCCTTCTGCTCCCCTGGGAGCCGTGAGAAACATGGTCTTATAGCCAGAAGTAGCTATACCATCTTCCTATCTTTGTAAATACCGTGACTTAATGTCATACTGCTGACCCTGACAAAGTCTGTTTCAGGCAGTTACTAAAACCATACAGAATGTTTATGATGAGCTAAGAAAGCTAAGAAAACCCCAGGAGATATCTGGTTTGGATTTGGTTTTGCTCTTTTCTAAAATCAAGCCATATCCCAGTTCCACATCTCAGAGGCAGCAGTAGTAATGAAAGGCTTTTTTTGTCCGCTTAATTATATGTATGGAATAGCAGGAAGATTTTGGTCTGTTGTGAAACATATTGGCGTGGAAAATATGTTGGCTTGGAAAAAAACCCGAAGCCTGAAATCACTTGGTGCAGACGGATGGCACGCATCAGCTGGAAAGCAAGTGCCTTCTCTGACGTCTCCTCAGCTTTGGAAGATCTGAGCAGCAGCGGAGGCTTGGCGCTGGCCTTAGGAACAGATACAAACTTTCGTTTGTTTCTATTTCTATCAGCTATTACCATCAGAAGAGAAACAAAAAGAGCTCCAGCAACTAAGTCACTGATTCCTGACATGAAAACGGAAAGAAACTGAAGAGCAAGCTGATGAAAATATTTGCGGTACAAATAGCTGACATCAGCTTTAGCGACACCCAGCACAACTCTCAGTCCTAAAGATAGCAAAAAAATTTCTCTTACAGAAATGAAAAGTGGTCTGTGGAGCCTTTTGAAGAAAGGTCACCATCACTTATTTCAAGTCTTAAAAAGTTACTTTCTGCCTTGAAAAAGGCGGGCTACGTATTTTAGCCACGTGCATTTCTCAGCAATTCTTAAGCCAGGGGACAAGGTCTCTAAAGGGCCTGCTGACAGGCTGCAGATATCTGGGCTGGTGGCACAATTTTCCCCCTTCCTGAAAGCTAAACTTTGTTACAAGAAAATTAAAATGCCCAAATTCCATCACTAAAACTGCTCTCCTGCTTCTGAAACTGCTCATGAGGTAAAAAGAAGGCCAAGAGGTGAAGGTCAGGCATAGAAGGCAAGTGTGAATGATACCTTAATTTTAGCAGTGTACAAAGTAGTATCCTTCATTTATATACCCTCGAGATGTAAACACCATTTTTATAGAGAAAAAAATTAAACACACAAAAAAAAGTTTCCAAAAATCCCCAGAGGCATCATTATGCCCCAAAATTATTTATAGGGAAAAAAAAAAAGGTCATGGAAAAGCCACAGGCATTAAGGTTCAAGAAAAAAAAAAAATTAATATATTTTAGCCTACTTGCAGAGACAGTTTTTACAGTCAGAGTTGTGCTATAAAATGAGCAGTGGACTTTTTTCTCCCCCTGTGTATTTTTTGAGTCTTAGAGAACTGCAAAAATATCCCCGGTCATCAGTCCTTATGCTAAAAATACTTCCTTCTTTATATAGTCTTATAAGCTTGAAGGGAGGGAGGAAAAAAAAAAAGGCTTGGAACTGAGAGCCTGGGAAGAATGAATGTCTTTGGGCCACAACTGAGCAGGCCTTGTGCTGATGCTCATTAAAACACTGAAATGCTGTAACTGCAACGAGTATATTGCCATTGCTGTCTGACAGCAGCCAGCAACCACACCTTTGAAAGCCCCCTTACAACTGCAGGTGTGTTGCTGTTAGCTGAAAGTACATTACAAATACTATAGTGGTACCAGCTCTAGTTTTGTTGGGTTAGAGAAATCATAAAGCCATTTGCGAGTCATTGAGTCAACAGCATTGGCACCCAGGGTAAGGAAAGGGAAGAGGTTTATCTGCTGCTAGCTAGCTCAAGTTACATGCCCGAAGAGAAGTAGTGGGAAAGGTGGAGAAAAGAGAACTGCTGCAAGTTTATTCCAGATCTAAGCAGGCACAGAAATATTGCAACAATTGTTCATAATTTTGCCATAGCCTTTCCTGAAATAGCCCGTCCATTGTTCCAGCATGTAAAAAGACAGAGACAGAGCTATTGCATGTCCTAAGGACTGTCATTTCATGCTCTGCAGCCCAAGTGCATATTAAATAGGATAGATAAATCTTTGGCACTGGACAGGAGTAACTTTCTGTTCTGCAAAGCAGAGGAAATTAGAGGAAGAGCTTCGTTGAATCTGGTTTTGAGTATCTTGAACGTAATTGTAAATCTTGAAGAGTGGAGTATATTGAATGAAAATGATCACAAAGTTTCACCATGTAAAGAAAGAGTAGTAGTGGCAAAGCACAGGTGAGGGACTTCAGAAAACTTCAGCGTTTCTCAATATTTAGTTCTAGGAAGACCATAATAATTGGTCTTAATTTACAAGAGAAAAAATTTAAGCTAGACAGTGGAAAACACTTGCTATAATTTGGGTAAAGAAGCAATCGAAGAAAACTCATTAAACACAGCACCCCCATCAAAAAGCTTTTAGCAGCAGCAGTTCATCTGTGTTTTAAGAGTAAACAGACAAGTATCAGTTCAGAAAAGATTTGAGTTGAGTTGTAGCTACACACAATATTCCTTAGCGTATGGTGATAGAAGAGCTGTGTAGGTTCTTCTCAACTCTGTATTCCTACATAGGCATTCAGGACAAGGAAACACTAACTCAGTCTCATTCAATGGGGCATGCAACAGATGTCACAGAACTTCAGGATCAATGGCTCCAGCCTGCAGGGTGCTGGCTGCCTACATTTACTCTATGCTTGGTTAGAATGGGCCTTCAAACCACTGTCACATGGACTTTACTGAGGAAAATATTCCAATTCTTACTGAAAACTCCGTGAAGTAGTATAGGATAACTTCTGAAACACGTGAAACTAGCTTTAACAGTGGGGGGGGAACCACACCAAAAAACCCCCCAAAACAACCAAACACCAAAACACCCAGACTTGTGTGGCAGAAATACCAGCATAGGCCCATAACTAAAGATTTGTGACAGAGGATGCTTGGAAGGAGGGACTGTGAGCAAAACCCAAAGCGTAAGATATTTTTCAAGTTCACATTTTAAGCTGGCTAGGAAACCGAGAGATGATTGAAACAATCTGACAAGCTTTCAGGACATACATTCTTTTCAGAGCATGCATTGGCTTTCCAATGCCAACAAAATTGTGTAATCTGTTAAAAAAATCCTTTCTGCATTTTTTTTGCCTTGCTTTTTTTTCTCAGCTTGTAACTGCAATAATTTCTCTGCAGGATCCTGGCCCATCACTTCCTTTCAGCCTTGTAGTTGTCTCAAGAAAATGCCTGCACCTAGTCATTATTGCTTAAGTGGAGTGTCACCAAACAACGGTAGCTCTTTTAATCCTTACAAAGGGTGATGAATTCCGAGTTGTAGCGTCCTTCAGAGATGAGTACAAGCAATCCAACGAGCCACAAACAAACTCTGGGCACTGTCCACGTAAACAGTTACTGCTGACAAAAGCAGACAGAAGCAAGAAAGCATGAACTCTTTAGACAGCAACCACCGGGGCTTGGCTCTCCAGCAGCAAGTGATTCATCATTCATGAGCTATTCCTACTCACCTCTAAACCTTCAAACGGACTGCGCACAAATTTTTAGCATTTAAATTCTACGTATTTTTTCCTCCCTTAAATCTTATGGGCCAAGTTGTCAGAAGCTGCTTAGCACGATGACAGCTCTTGTGATATCACTATTCCAGACATCCTGCTTCATGGAGATGCTGCATCATCTCTAGTTCATTTTTTCTCCACAGTTAAAAGGCTGTGAATTTCTGGCCACTCATAAAAACATGGGATTGGACAAGATGCCGCCAGCTAGCCCAGGCTGTTAGTCACAGTTAGCATCTGTCATTTTATCCTCTACCTCAGACATAAAGGGAATGCTGTATCCTCCACACTGAGTTTAGTAATCCCAGTGGCAACAGCAGCTTTCATTGGGCTACAACTCTTCTGATCAGCACAAAGCTGGTGCACAGGGAAGTGAAGCTAGTTCAGCTTCAACTGGGCTCCTACACGTATGCACCATCAGAGAAGCATCAGCACAGAGGGGCAAACAGGGGAGACAGGACCAAGGCTTGGCACAGCTGTTTATCCTGCGAGAGGGAGAGGAAACTCTTACTTCTGCTTCATCTTTCATTTTAGTGACAGCTAACTGTGCACTCTTGCCCTGACCAGGTTTGACAACAGCATCCAGCACTGCTAAAACCACATTGCACATTAGCTGACAGTTCAAGCACCAGCCATTGCCTGTAGTGACCGAGTTCTGGGGGCTCACTTTCACTCTAGGGCAGCAGCAGCACTAGTTTAGATGAGAGCTTAATTAAATTACTGCAGTGCGCACACTGCTCAAGCAGTTTCTAAACTGATTTAATTGAATCAATCAAGGCAAAGTCTTTATTCAAACTCTTGCTCAAGCACTTAATCTGTGATCAAAGAGATCCTTCCCCCCTGCGAGCAGTGAGTGTACCCAGAGAGCAGCATGGCATTCATCACGTTTATTTGTTGCTATCCCACCCTACAGCCAACTCCTATGTCTAGAAAATACAGCAGGGAAGTGGCACATCCCAATCTAAGGTAACAGTGTCCATAGCTAACGCCTGTTAGCGTTGCTAGGCAAAACCCCAGGAAAGGGCTACCTGAGGAAAGTTGCTAAAGGTTGGACAGGACAGTGCTGATAAGCCTGTGGCCCTGGTATTGGTGTAAAAAACAAGGGATAATATAAGACTGCTTAATTAGCATGCTCTGTATTGGTATTCCATAAATAAGGCAGACAGTTAAACCCCAACGCAGACAGTCTAAACTGCTTCTGGAAAAAATATACACAACATCAGATGTAGATAAATATAGAAATAGTATTACATATGTATATAATACCGGACTAACCTGTAGAACTGTTTGCCACTAAGGTTATGGAAATGAAGAGCTTAGGCATATGTAAATGAGACAGCTATTTTGATAATGAGAACAGTTGCAATTACCTCGAGGAGCTTGATAAATTATTCAGTCAATAATGAGCACTATTAACTTCAGTGCTTCCTTCCAGGTAAGGGGAAAAGTGTCCTCATTTTATTGTGTACTTTCTCCTCTTTAGCACTGGGTGCAGTGCACTTTCCAAGTCTAGATGAATTAGTGTCAGTTACCAAATTATGCCGCATACAACAAGATATTCTAATGTTGCTGTGTAATTATTATGCTTTACCTAAACAGCTCATCTATCTGTGGAACACATCAGTGCGTGGTCACATTTTTCAACAGGAAAAAGATGTAAACATTTTTCCTCAAAAGTTGTCCATTTATTGAAAACAAAACCTGTTTGGGAGATTTGTCTGAGCCAGGCTCTGCAGTTCTTCCCCAGACACGCTCTGTCTGTGGAAAAACGCATGTGCGGCATCATTAAAAGCAGGATACAAGCTTGCCTGTCACTGATGAAGCAGATAAAGAATAGCTTGATGTGCTTTGAAGTACAGAAGACCCAGCATATCTAAGAGTGCAAAATAAATTGCCCAATATTTTCTAGATAAGAAACAGTAAGTCAGATTATTAAAGACACACTAATGCACGAAAGAACAGGCTTAAGGTGGCAGATGCAACTCATCATAATTTCTCAGGCTTTCCCTCTCTAGGTGGCAGATACAATTATTGCTGCAGGACCCACTGCCTGCTTCACTGGCGACTGCCATAGTTCCCAGAAGAAACACCTGTACTGAATCAGTTCTTTTATTTTGGTTTGTTTGGTTGGTTTTTTCAGGAGAGGTTGAGCCACCCTTACCCTGAAACTCAATGACCTTCATTCTATCATTTAGATCAACAATGGCCTGTCTAAGTGTCTGCTTTTAATTGATAGAAAGTTAAAAGGAGGTTTCAAGTCTGCATAAGGCAGGCAAATGTGCAGTATTATTTTAAGACAGAAATTACTACTTGACCTCCTGTGAACCATTTCTACTTTGAACAATGCAGACAGATGTCTCTGGTGTCTCTCCCGGCTAGTATCGGCACACAAGCTAGCTTCTGTTATACCGGGTTTTGTTTCCATGATTGCTATCCCACTAACAAGCAAAGCTCCCTTTGCCCAGCCAAGCTTACAATGATTAAACCAGGCAGCGCATCTCAAACTCCTTCTCTCCTCCCACTGCCTGCTCAAGCAGAGAATTAAGCCATGTTCACAGATATAATTCCAGCCATTTGTTTTGTATCCTCATACACCAGGCAATGTTAGGCAACTACAGAAAAAAAAAGCGCAAACAATAAAACAGAAGTACAAAGAAAAGCTTAATACTACAAGAAGCAATTTAAACAGCTGTCTTGGTTTATCCTTCCCACAGCACATTGTTTTCTTCGTTCCCCAGCAAGCATCTCTTACAAAGAGAAAAGTAAACCTTTGTTAGTGCTGGGTAAAATTGGCAAAGATTTTCTTCATTTGTTTCCTGTTTAAAATAAGGCTTTAGTTGCCTTTTACGCTACTGTGAGGTTTGTGTTTATATAAGTTCATGCTTTTAATTTGCAGAAATTAGTTTTGTGTACACACTGTATATATATATATGGAGACTAACTATTTGCAGACTTAAGGATTCTTAATATCTCCAAAACCATTTTTTTCATACAACTTAAACGGCAAAGAAAATACCAGACCCACTAACAGAAACATTGATATTGACAAAATCAGATGCACTTTCTCTGCTTATTCCCCAAATATAGAAAATACAAAATGCTCATGTTTTCCACAAATAAGACATTAGCTCTAAGTCTTTCAGGAGGAGTCCCTTTAACCAGTAAAGGGGAATGGAAAGTGTTATGTGTGCGTGTACGAACACTACCCTTTCCATATTAAATCAGTCTTACAGGCAGAGTCCAGTTGGCTATTAACTTGTCCAGCATCCTCTGTTTAGTTTTTCCCTCTCCCACAACTTCCATCTTGCAACATTTGCCCTTGTTTGATGAACTCTTTTGAAGAAGGAGCATAATTTCTGATGTTGGGAAAGCACATGGCTCCTGGGGTTTTCTGTAAATGAACATACGAAGACAGCAGCCCTGCATTTGAGAGTAAAGAATACTGTGGGGTTATCAAAACTAATAATTCCACAACTTGGTCTTGGTTCTTCTAAGAATTCAGTCCAAGTTACTCGCATTAAAAACGTGGGATAAAACAAGGCGGGGAAGGGTGCCCATGCTGCACTGTCTCAGTGGGATGATACAGCTGCTGTCTGGCTTCGCAGTGCTTTGTGGAAACCAGTGCTCAGGGGAAGATGGGGAAGAGCAGTCCCTATGCATCTGAGGCTGCTGGAAGTGACCAAGGCAGGAGGAGGAGGCACTCCCCAGCCAGAGCATCCTGCCATGGGGGCCTGAGGCCTAGATCCAACTTGAAGGTCGATACTGCTTTTTGACAGAATAAATCCAGTTGTCCTCTTCCTGGGAGAACAGTATTGAGATAGCCAGAGATAAAACCCAAGAACCTTCTCTGCAGCAGGTCTCTGATGGCACACTGTTACTGCAGACCCCAAACCACCACTAGTGTGGCTTTCACAGGCATTTCTCACCTACCTCTTATGAAGCTCATTAAATCAACGCACTGCCCTAGACAAGCAAGAGGCTGTAGAATACAGCTGCATGTGTTTGCACCAGCAGTGTATCTGCCTGGTTTCTTCCCAACTGGATATGAACATACACATCCTGCTTCCAGTTGTGATTCTTCAGGCACACACCTTTCTGCCTGACTCATCAGTGACCTCCATCCGGGGAAGCAGTGCTGGAGTTGTACTGCTGACACACTCCGCATGCTGCTGCAAGCCTGAACACAATTCCCTAGACTCAGGTCGGGTGGAGAGGGAGCAACCATCTTACAAAACACACCCACAGATAAATTCTTCAGGTATGTTGGTTCTCACGTAACAGTTTTCTTCAAAACAGTGACAAGGCAGCAATAGCAGGTTTCGAACTCGCCCCCCACCAGCCTGTGTCCACCCACTGTGCCCAAAGGCACGCCGGTACCGTTGCCCCCAGGAGACCCCAGAGCACTGAAAGGTGGCAGGCTGTGGGCCGGGCACGTGGCGAGATGGAGCAGCTAACTGGCTCACCCTGGACAGATGGGTGCTCCGACCAGATGCAGCACAAGCCAGGAGGAAACAGAAGACCAAATCTCGCTGGTTTCATCTCCGGCTTCCAGTCAGTTCCGTTGCCCCACTAAAGTCCAGTGCCTCTGTTTCATTAGAAATTTACCACGAGGAAGGCATCGGGTTTTTTTCTGTCACAAGGTCAAGTCCAAGTGAAGTTATTAAAAAAAAAAAAGTATGTTTACTTAGCCTACAAATCTCTAAATAGGTACTTCCCAAAATAATCTGATTTCAAAAAGCTTTAAAAGAAGGCACACATTTTTTAATTCCCAAAGAGATGAACCAAACTGTCCTCCGCTCTCTAAAGTCCTTTCCAGAACTGGTTTCTTTCCACGCCGCATTTTCATATTAACACATTTATTTTAAGCGCTGTGTTTTAATGTGTTCTCTTGAACCTCATCTAGCTCAGACTGAGCAAGAGTATCAGTATCCCTTGTGGGATAGCATCATGGAACATTTTATGTGCTATGACAAGCAATCTCTTCTGTAATATTTTGGTCCAGCGTTTCCCGGGCTATTTTATCTCAGCTTGTTTTAAATGGTGTGTCCTGTAAAAGGCAACTGCATTAGAGGGAAAGCAATAAATGCTTCATTCAGTGTGCCTGGCCAAAATAGCTCACTGAGTCTTGGAATGAAAAGACCCTTGTCCATAACAACAGACAATTACAAGCGCAGACAGGATGGTTTTGCCTAGAAGGCAAAAATGCCTTGCGGCATTAAGGAGGAGGGATGAAATCTCTCAGTGGGTAGGGCAATCAGTTTGATAATAATTAGGACAATTACAATGGGGAGTGGGAAAAGATAGGAGGACAGAAGTGCATAAAGCAGGCAGCAAAGTGAAGCTCCCATCTTCCTAAAGAAACCACTTGCTCTTGTTCCCTTCCTGTCTCCCTTGGGAGAATATTTAGGATAACTCATCACAGAAGGATTCCCAGGAGAAAAGTCCACCAATTATCAGTTCCTCTGCCATTGTTCTTCATGAACTCTAGCTTCTTGAATGTTTTAATGCTTGAACCACCTCTATGTCCTCCTTCTTTGTTGCTTGCATGTTGCTCCCCTTACTCAGCTCTCGGATTTTGCACTTAGCTTTCTGTTTCCACCCTTTCACCCTGACTCTCACTTTTGCTTCTCTGGTCTTAATCTGCAGGTCCTGTAACTCCTCATCACTCCTTTCTCCCAGGGGATTCATGTTGCAGATGGCAGCAGCAAAAGCAGATTGAGGTGCACCTTAGAAGCTGAAGCCACAGGACTCGGACAATGACTTGCCCCAGTATCAAGTCCACAGCAATGCTAAGAGTGATCCTACAAAGGTTTCATTTGTTAACATGGGGCAGTCAAGCATGGTGCCTTTTATTTGCCATTGATTCATGTCTCTTCAGGCCAATTAAAGTTATCCCACAGGGTTCAAATCAGCATGAACACTGTCTTGCAGAACTGCAGCAGCACTACAGACCTCAAAGGAAGCTTGACAGAGGCCCAGCGCTTCATCATGTTTGCTTCTTGCTTCCCTGAAAGTAACTCAGAATTTGGTCTCAAGAAGGACGAAAGAAGCAGCAGTCCTAACTAAAATAAACATTTTATACTGATCATCAAGCCAGCAAAAAATTACTCTTTTGGTAGGGCTATAAATGCAGAGTAGCTGTCAAATGTAGGGAATGCCTGCTCTGCACATCTGCAGTGTGGTAACTCTTCCTAAAAGGATCTTTTGGATGTCACAGAAGTTCTGTCCCTTCAGGGAGTGCTGCTTTCCCTTCTTCCCTTGATCACAAGTTCTGACAGGACTGCATCGAAAAAAAAAAAAGAAAAAAATAAAAGTTGTTATTTGCAAGCTCTTTTCAGGCTGTAGTCTTTCCATGCTTTTGATCACTAGACTCCGATTCCATGAGCAATACAGGCTGGGGGGGCAGGACTGACATATTTGCCCACTCCGCAGTACACAGGAGATTTAAGACAGAGGAGTGCATCGCACAGTGAACCGTGCATGGGACTGAGTGAGGAGACCCAGGTGCTCTTCCTGCTTCAGCAGACAGCCTGCAGTGACACGAGACTAACAAGTCTGCAATCTGGCTGCTTACGCTAAAGAGAAAACAAACAAACCCCACAATATTTTTATGCATCGGTTTACTTCACCACTGTGAAGTCTGTGAATATAGAGAGTCATCGTGTGCTTTTAGTAGGAGATGATCTCCCATCTCTTGCCAGAGGAACAGAATCTCCAAGACGATTTGCTCTCATAGTCCTCTGCTCCTTGAGAGCAATAGGATGTGATCTGTTCCAAGGCAGAGTGCTTTCTGAAGAGGCTGTTGCCTGCTTTCCAGATGGGCTTTGCATTATCTCTCCATACTGTTAGGGTACACTTGAACAGCCCTGCCAGCAACAGGAAGCTGCTGATGTGCTTTGCTCACAGCGTTAAGGTGAGCTGCCAGATTTTCAAACAGAGGTTTTTCTGTTTTCCACGCCAGATATTTCTTAAAGAAAACATACTCTTTTGTCTGTGATACCACTTACCCTACTGGCACAGAAATTATGTTCTAGTCACATCGTAGAGTCAGAGAGAATTATTTTTGCCAACACCACCCCCCCACCTTTTTTTTTACCCTGGAAAGGGTACCAAATGATTAAATTGCATCTTCATATTGAACGTACTTAATATAAAAATTTGTCTGTTGATATTGCTATCAACTTTCAGATAGATAATTACCTGCAGCAATGCCAGAAGCACTCACTGGCCTTGTTTGCCAATGGAAGGTTGTCACGGCACATGCCAACATTGTGTCTTACACCACTGTCTAGACATAGCCAAAATTACTCCCAGCCTTTACTGACACTGTTATGGGAACAGATAAATCTGTAATACAGCTTTTCAACCCACCCAGCACAGTGCAGAGGAATTTCTTCAACCTGAAGTAAAAATGAAGCCAACAGAAGCATATTACCATCTTGGCCTACTATTGCCGAGGACAATTATCTTTGTCTTCACGTGTCAGAATGAAAAATGTGCAGCCCAGTTATTTTTGTATTGTAAATGAGAAATTTGTTCAAAACTGAAAAACGCAAAAAGCCACAGACGGTTTCTCAGGGTTTCTCCTCCTCCCCTCCACCAAAGCCAAAACCAGTAGAAGTTTACTCACTTAAGTAAATGCATATCAACTCATACATGTCTGCTTAGTCTGAAACACAAGGTCGAAAACATATGATCTTTTTCCTTATTCCTTTAATTCTTACCATGTGCATTATCACATCTCAGAAACACAAGGCACAGAATATAAAATAGAGAGTACCAAGCTCTGATTTCCCAGCTCAGTCTGTGCTTATAACTACAGAATCAAGTAATCAGTTTCCAAACGAAGACTTAAGATGAACAGTATGAGAGTTGCCAAAGGCAATACCCATTTGAAAGTATATTTGTCTCTGGCTTTCCCATCCTGGATTTAATGCTCACATGGCGAAACACCATCCTTGACCTAGGCTAGTTCAAGTATCCAGGTAATTACACTGTGAGCCGAGGTGCTGAACATGAGTGACAGCCAATCCTAACCCAGGTACCTCCACATGGGAAGCTGCAGCTGCTTAACTACCTCCGGAGTAGGATTATGCACATGCCTGTCACAGACAAGACAAAGTAAAACTCCTCCTCCCTTTGGTAGGACCAGGCTTTTCTCCCAGGAAACCACACAGCTCCTAACTCAGTAGGCAAGCCATATTTTCTTTCAAACTATACTGGCAATGCTCTGGAAAAAAAAACCAAAACAGACCAAACTTCATTTCTGAATTTTTTTTTTAAATAACCCATTTTTCTTATCCCCAAATGTAAACACCCTAATGGTGATGCACAACATGATCCACATCTGTTTTCTCCTCCGCCTTTTTTGTCCTACTTAGTTCACTTCACAGCACTTCTCCTGTAGCAGAACCTTTCCTTGATCAAGCCATCTCTCTCACAATTGTGCAGTTAAAGAAAACTTTACTAGGACAAATTGTGCTGCCACTGCCTTCCTGGTTTAATGTGTGTTTCATGCTCTGTTTTTCCCTGTGCCCGTTTTGCAGTATTGTTGGGTTTTTTCAGGCAAAAGCTCTCCAGTTCTTTGTACAGCACTTAACACAGGGCCCATTTCATAGCTAGCGTAGCTGCACTTGTTGTAAAATAGGTAATTAAGGAAGGGGGGGGAATAAAGCCCAGTTTCTTCATGCTGGAGATGAGCAGAACAATTACCCACTGCAAAAGAGTTTGCCTGCTAGTGGCTTGTCTTTGTGTCATATTAGTTCCCATCTACTTGACAAAGCAACTGTGCTGAAAATGATGATATGGTTATACAGCACAGGCTTCAGCACAGTTCACAGCACCTAGAAACAGACTACAAACATAGCTCAGTTCCCTACGAGATGTGCAAAAACAAAGACTTATGTTCTTCTATTCTTAAATACGACACATAGTATTATCACCAGAGTGCTATCACCCATATTAATTAATTCTAACCAGAAAACTGACATTATGCCCCCAAAAAGTTGAGTTCCTGTAAGATTGCTCTTTATTATTTGATATATTTTATATATTATTTGATATATTCGTTAATATTTTATATCTTTAGACTAACATGTGGCATGTTTGAACTAAACATTTGATTATGCTGTAATTAGCCTTGAATTGCCTTTGGGGTTTTTTTCCCCCCTTTCCTTTGGTACTTGGTTGAATTGTGTGTAGATGTAAACACACACATGTATATAAATACCCAGAGAAAAGCTACATTTCTTACATAACAAGGTGACCACAGAAGCTGAAACAAACTAATACAGCAAGCTACACAATATCATGTGCTCAAACTCTGAGTGTGCAAGCAGCATCCGCTGTACTCAGATTGAGACACGGGGCTAAACTCAACTGGTCTCTGCCGCTAATTCACTGGATGATGCTGGAAAAAGTCCCTTTCTTGCACAAAGACACCACCTGCCTTGTAGTAGAATGGAAGTCATGCATGTCTTTCACACCCCATATACTGAATTCAGCAAGAGTTGCACTTGATAACGAGTTGGAGGACTATAGGATTCATCCCTAAATTAGATGACTTGTGTGTCACAAGTGTCATTCTGAGTCATCAGCAGCTCAAAACAGCTCTTTTGAAACTTCGGAGTTTCCCTTTAAGATGTGATGAGATCGGTGTCATTCAACAGCTTGTTTTACTTCCTCAGCACTTTCTCACTTCCGCACTGTGTGTCCTGGCAGTCACGATCAAATCGCTTCAAAATAGGGTCCTGCTGAACTCAGAAAAGTTTTGAGCACTGGGTCTGATCTCACACCAGCTCCCAGTCAGATAAATGTCACCAAGCCGACAGTTCCTCTGGATTGCTGTTTGGATAGAAGGGGTGAACGGCCCCTCCGAACTCATTCACAAGAAAGAATAAACAGCATTCTGCAAATCACTGAAGTTGGTCACTTAGGGAAGAAGTCCTGCTATCAAGAGAACTGAATCACATCAGCCAAGCCATCAGTGCCACCAGCAGAAATCCAGAGCAGCTGTCACCGATCATGCAGTGACACCAGCAGTGTGGGGAGCACACACCTTAAAAAAAACCCAAATCCATCTGAAAGAGCTTGCCAAGGGACATGGTTTGTTTTCCACCATTTCCCCCTCCCACCTAATGAAGCAGTACATCTTTCTCTGTCCTACAGAACTGCTGATTGGCTTTTGCTGAAGCGTGCAGTGCAGCAGCTCTGTTCTTTCCCGCTGCGGTTCTGTTCTCCATTTCAGAGGAGCTCTGCCTGCTTTACACCAGTCTAAACGAGAAGAGAATCAGACATTCCATCTTCAGTGCTTTTGTTTCACAGATAAATGACTGTGTTTTGCTGCTTTCCCCACGGCTTATTCCAGAGATCTGCTGCCAACTCAGACTGGCGCAGTGTCAAGACTCGACACACAGCAAAAACAGTCAAAAAATAGCAACGCTTCATCCGATCGGCTGATGTGGAAGCTTTGTTCCCTCAGAGCTGCAGCAGCTGGGAAGGCAGCAGACCCACATCACTTTCAGATACCTGTTTGTGTTAGAATGCTTTGTGAAAGTTTACTCCGTGAGTTTTGGGCAGGAAGCAGATGACTGGAAAAGTTTAAACCCTGAAAGGAAAGAAAGGGGGGAAGGGAGAGAGAAAGAGAGAGAGAGAGAGAAACAGCTAATTGCCATAGAATGTGTGGAAATGTAAATGTGCAGCCAAGCAGGACACATCAATGTGTCACATTTGGATAGAAGATAAACTGCAGGTCAGCTGGAGCAGCGCTGCAAAGACAAACTGACGACATGCAATTAAAGTCTCATTTGTAATGAACAGTTGAGCTCCAGTGTTTGATCCCTCGCAAGGATTCACGATTGTTTTATAAAACTCTGCACAAGAAAAGAAACAATACTCGCTTCCTGTCTTAGCTTAAAGACGCTGAGAAAAGTAGAGCCTGATTCATTTTCTTTGAGGCTTCTGGGATCTGTCAGAAAGAAACCTCTCCATGAACACTTGGCACATTACACCTCCATCAGTAATCAAGCCCACGTTAGTTAAAATAAAAGAATTAAAAAGAAACAGACACCATTTTCATGGGTCAATTTTATCTTATTTTCAACTCCAGAGAGGACAATCAGATTCACATCTTAAAGCAGCTGGCACACATACTGGTTTGGAAGCAAGTTTTGAGTCGGAGCAGCTACTTGATCAGAAGTAACTCCTGGAACTACAACGTGTGGGAGGCAAGTGTTCAGTCAGAAGCACATCAGCTGCTCATGTCATGTTGTAATGAGCGTAACTCATTAAAAAACTATTTAGGCCACAGACTTCAGCTTCAGTCTAACACCTGCTTCCACACAAAATCATTTCATAAATTCCCTATGCAACTTCGAGTGGAAGCTTCACCCTGCGGAGCAAGCCTATGTATGAACGTAGCTGTTTATTTTTGGTTTTTTTCCTGTGATCACCCAGAGCCACTGACTAATCAAAAGGAGAGTCTCCTACTTCTCTACTCCTCTTAGAGCTGAAGAGCAAGCAGTGACAGGAGTGAGACTTTTTTTTGTCTCACATTGTCAAGGAATGAGGCTGCGGCACTGTTACTCACAGCATGCAGAATTTTATTCCGCTGCCATTTCACCTGTGAGAGACGCTAATTAATTCAGAAAGATTATCTTTTTTTTTTTTCCTCTTCAGGATGTGTGCGAGAAAACCTCTCTGAAACGTCAGCTTCCACAACTCAGTATTGACAGAGAAGCCAGAGAATTTTCTGCTTGTCAGCTGCAGGGGGTTACTTGAGGGAGACTCACGGGGAACTGTTCAGCACTTGGATTCCGCATAGGTGTGTCATCCCATCTCCCCCACCCCACCCACCCCCCTTTTTTTTTTAAACAATCTTTTAAGCCTAGGACTGCATTTCAAAAATCTTCTAACTTAAGCATCTGACTAAAAATAGTCTTTTGGAAAAACTGTTCACTAAAGCACAATGCAGAACTCCCCCTGTGAATAAGAAGATGAACATGATAGAGTCTTAGGCTTGTTTCAACAGATGCGTTCTTGGGCCACCCCAGCTGCCCATCAGCTTGGAAATGGCATCAAAATCCCTTTCCAGGGACAGCTGGAAACAACTGTGGGAGAGAGAGAGGAGCACTGTCACAAAGCACTAACCCGCCTCTGAGCCCAGCCTCAGCCAAGAATCTTAGGATGCTCAAGCGTTCCTAAGGGGTGGACAACATTTTCTGCACCGATGGCTGTAGCAGAGCAGAAACGTTACAAACACAGATGGTTAAATTCACTATACTCTGGTGAATTCCTTGGTAAGGGTTATGTAAATACTTCAGGAGCTGCATCTTCATTAAAAACAACACAACCAAGAAATCTTTTACCCTACACCATAAAGCCTTGATGCTGCCGACTACCTTAACCAGCTAGTTATCTCTGTTCTACAGCACAGATTTCAACCCGCATCCTCACTGCTGCCTACTCCAAGTGACTCTTGGCAAACAGTTCTTTTTCAGGTCTGACTGTCCTCAAAGCCACAACCCTTGAGTACAAGGAGTGAGGTGTGCTCTCCCGGCTGGACCGCACACTGACGGACGGCTCCGAGGGCATGCGGCAGTCTGTAGGAGAGGACGCAGCCTTCTGCCCTTAGCCTGGTCCTCCCATTCTCCCTGGGCTGCCCACGGCCTCACATCAGGGACTCAGATGTGCTTCAAGGAGGCAGACAGTGTATTCAAGCAATTGTTAAGGCAGGGAGTCCCAACTCCCACCCACATCATAGTGTTTTTTTTCCAAGCAGGAATATTTTTTCTTAGTTTACCACATTTTGTGCTTCTAGGATTCACTTTTTCAGCTTCTCCTCACTGTCATGAAAGAGGCCTGTTTAAAGTTCCCCAGAAAACTCTCACTTCTATCCAGAGCTGCTACTTCAAACAAGGAACAGCTCACATAAGATTTGTTGTTTACAGTGATAAGAGTCAATACCAACCTGCCACACCTCTCAGGAGCTTCACATTCTTGAACTGACAAAACAAAGGGTATTTTCCTCTGTGAAGCACAAAACCCTCCAGAAACTCGACTGAAAACTGCATGAGATGATCTGCCAGAAAGAGGAGGCAGGATCAGTCACTGTAGGTGACATAGCCAACTGCCTTCCAATTAAAGGACCATTGCCTGGGAGGCAGACTCCTTTTATCTTGGACACAGAAACCATCTGGTAGCCTCCCTCCTGCATTACCTTGGGTGTGTCATCGAGATTATTATGAGCCTTACAGGTAGAAAGTTCCCAGAGAGTTATGAAAAAACAGCAAAACAGCAGCAGAGGAAATCACCACTTTCTTCTGGGACTGAGAGTAGTTTATGTTGCTGTAGAAATCTATTTTATTTGGATTTCAGAGCTCCCGAGGAGACGTTTCCTCCCCAGTGTGCTGCCAAGGGAATGCAAAAGCACCCCCCTCGACAGAGCCAGGTCTCACTTGTGCTGCTTTCTTCCTGTACAGTCAGATTTAGTGCTGCTTGTGTCACACACCTCTCACGTTTGCCGTTATGTGCACAAGGGCCAGCCTGCCGTGCGTTCGCTGTCAGGCTCAACAGAGGTTTCTGGTACTGGGAAGCACAAAGGGAAAGTTCCAGTGGTATATTCCCTAAGCTTGATGATAAACACAGCTAGGGCAAAACGTTCTGGTAAAGCCTGGCACAGCAGCTCTGAAAACGCACAGAATAAGTGTTCCTGTGAAATACAGCTGAAGGACATGGACATGATGCCTGCAGGAGGATTGTCTAAACATTTCACCCTAATAAAGACTGACCAGTCGAGTCCATAGCTACTTTTTAACTGTCCAGACCTGAGGAGTCCTAGGGTCTCACACGGGGCAGAGCTGCTTGTCACGCTACAACGTATGGCTAGACCTGGCCAGTGACTGCAGTCTAGTCCTAAGTCACATCTCTGCATCAGTGCTAAGGGAAGTGAGAGCGAGGGAAGCCAGGACAACACACAGCCCTTGAGCCAGAAGCAGCAGATGGGCATGCAGCCCAGGAGCATGCCCATCACTACAGATGAGTTTTGTTACAAACTTTCCCCCACTCAGCCCGTAGCGTCCACGCTCAAAGCCTCGGGAAGCTCCAGAGGAGGGGTGCCTCGGCCATCAGCCTAGTACTGCTTGATTTGTAGATGCAGAAGTGAATGTTGCTCCTACTATGCAAGATAAAACGAGCATAAAGTCCGTCCTTACTGCTCCACAGGCATGGGTAGATGGTAAAACCTGACTCCTTCCCCAGAGAGCCACACTACATTGCCAGGCTCTGGCCTCAATCATACAGCTTTCTGTGCTAAGCCATCTGTACAAGGCAGGGGATTTCTTATGGAAGAGACCTGTTCCCTTTTCAAACCCAGGGCTACTCCAGTGACTAAGGGAAGTGGAATGGGGCTCCACTTCACCAGTCACATAAGGTCTTCCTCCTCATAGACAAACTGCTGAGAGAGAGAGAAACTTGTTTCTAGAGAAGCCCGAGACACTCGCTAGGAAAAACTTGAAGGATTCAGTGAATTGTTGAACCCATTACTCAGCAACCACAAAAAGCAACTGGTCTCAGATTCGGCTCCTCAGAAATGCTGCAAAGTGACATCCTCATTTATTCTGGGCAGTCACACAGTGAGTGTTCTTGTTTTAAGCTTAGGAGAACTACACTAACACCACAGCCCAGCAACAAGTGCTACAACTTCCATACTAACCTCTCTAGGGAAGGAAGAGCAGGCTGGCCTGGTACACTGCATTAAAAAAAGTCCAGTTTTAAAGAAGACCTCACAACAGCATTTCCAATTATCTGCCAGGGTATGTGCCCTGTGGCCCAAGAAGTCTATTTTCCTAGCCACAAAAAAAAAAAAAAATTGCCATCAGGTTTGGTTGGGATAGGACTAGCTAAGAGAGCCACGAGTCCCCAGACAACTGTCTTCCTGCTTTTTGCACCTCAGCAAAATCCTGACAGGTCCGAGTGCGTAGGCGTGGGAGGGTCAGTCCGTACAGCGCTGCCTGGAAAGCAGCAGCTGCTCTGAGTCACATCCTGGGAGCAACAGAGATGGCACGGAGAAGCGAGGACAGGGCAGAGTTCCCTTGTCAGCCCAGGACCTGTCTGCCTCATGGTCGGAACAAGCGTACAGGAAAATATGATTTCACTGGAAGTGCAAAACCTGCTAGAAAATCCCAATTAATAATCCACTGTCCAGATGGAAACGTATCCTGCAACTTTCCAGATAAGTATTTTCCTACCCCGGTACTGTTAAATATTTCCACAGAAAATCTGGATGGTACTTATAATAAAAAAAAAAAAAGAAAGAAAGAAATTGTGCCTCTAAAACCTGCCAGTGAGGCAGGAGGCCTGCCTATACCACGGGACAAAAGAGCTAGATATCAGTGTGACTTGGAAGCCAAGAGCGCACCTCGGTACGGACAGGAGTGCTCAGGGCACTGGAGCAGGGGAAGAGAGGTGACCGGTCACTCCACTGTTCTGCAGAAGGGCTCCAGGGGCAGGCACTAAATAGGGCTCTTGAACCAGAACAGAGGACAGGAGAGATGTGAAGTAACCCTTCCCTTCTATTCCGCATCCACAGGAGCGCGTCCAAGGAGCATGCTGCGCTTCAAAACGACGTGTGGACAAACAGGATCAGCTCCAGAGGATGTCAGTGAGAACCATGAGGAGTCTGGAAACCACACAGCCCCTGAGAACATCTTCAGTTGAAGGAGTGGTCTAGCCCAGAAAAGACAGTACATAGCCCATTAATCATAAAAAAACAAACAGGAAGGGGACAGTCTGTGCAGCCATGCTTCTTTTTAATCAAGGCAGACAAAGGGGGACCTAAATTATACCCAGTGAAATTTCGGTTAAACATCACGGACAAATTCTGTAGCCGCAAGGTTAAGTATTGAAGGAGTTGCCTGGGGAGATAGTGATGCTTCCAGCACAGGGAGGTTTCAGAACAGGTTCAACAAACGGGTGTAGTTAATCCGGCTCTGGGGTAAGAGAAGAAACAGGACGAGCTTGTGAGAAGCCTGTGAGTTTTACCCTGTAGTCTAGAGGAAACACTGGAATGGTGAACAGCTCCAATTCCCCCTTTCTTCTGCAAGTGAACATGAGGGAGCCAGTATGTTCTTAGAATACAGTTCTTGACCAGCCCCATGCTGCCCTGACTAGTCCAAGCTCCCCCTTCTTTCTCCTTTCCCCCAGCTCAAGAGCAAGCCTATTAGCTTTAGGTTATTTCACTCTCCAGGCAGTCACTTTTCCCTGTGCTCCCTCACTCATTCCATGAGGATTTAACTACTCGATTGCCACCCCACCTATCTGACAAGCACCAGCCAACTTCTGACTCTCTGCGAGGTTACATAATCCCTACAATCCTTGACAGCTTGCTTGGGTTTGCAATTTCCTGCTTCCGTGTTAGCCTGGAATAAAGCCTGCTGTGCCCTACCATTGAAATATCTGTCTACTGAGACTAGTTGACGCAAGAAAGATGCAACCCACTCCACATTGGGTGTTTCAGCTAGAACCTGGAGCAGCACCACTGCCAGGCCTGCTTACTGTCCTCCCACTCCCACCCCAGTCAATCAGGTCAAGTGCCACAGCATTTTGCAAGGCCTGAAAAAACAGACTTGTTTCCTGGCTTGGCCGACAGAGCCAGAGTACAGAGCCTTGCCCAAGGATAGCTTCCTCTTTGCTAAGTGAGTATCACTGGTTTTCAGTGCTCCTGTGCTGGAAGCTGCCCCACTTCAGCCTTCTGTGGCCAGGCTGTGCCCGGTGCCTGCTAACAGCCCTAGAGGCGGCTGCCCCAGAGGCCGTGGGAAGCACATAGGAATAAAATGGGTGCACGTTTCCAACAGCTGCTTTCCAAAAATCTCCTTCTGGAGCTTAATGTGCAGGAAGGACTTCATACCCAGCTAGAGACAGTCCTTTCTCAGCCATGTTGCCCAGCAAAACAAAAATCCCTCTGCCTCCACGTAGGTGAACTGTTTGATAAGAGATGATGCTGCAGCAAAAGCCCCCTCCCCCCAGCTAGAAGTAGACCAGCTCTCAGCGATGCGAGGGATAGCACTGCTGCTAACTCGAGGGCCTCTGACCGGTGATGTCAGGGTGGGTGGCTAACCAGTTACAGTGATCTCCACCACCCACCAAGATAGTAACTGACCCCCAAGTTAGGTGCGATTCCTTACTGACGTGGCATTTCTGTTGCCTCTGCAGCACGCCAAGGACGACGATAACCTCTCCTAGCTAAAGCTCGTGGCAGTTCCACCTGGCTCTGCCCCCACCAGATCTGGCAGTTAATCTGCAAGCTAGTTTTAGTGATGGATTACCAATGATCAAGCATTCAAATAGCCCAGTCCCACAAATAGTTCTGCCTCCTGTAGCCTCTCGCTTTTCATCCTGTTTCTCCCGAAGGTCCCATTTCCAGGAGCCCTTATCCTCCAGGAAACTTTGTCTAAGTTGTCCCTGTAATCAGGTGTATAACAGCGCGTAACCTTTAAGGCAGACACCACACTCCACAGGCAAAGAAAGAACTCACATTTACAGCGTGAAGCCTGCAAGACAAGTTTTCCTTTAACCTCCCACCTGATGAGCACAGAGCTTTAGCATTGCTGTCAGAGTTCCCCGAAGCAAAATCTATAAAGAAGTAAGATTTGGCAAGGGCTGCTGTCATCTGCAAGACTGACTCTTTGATCCTCCTTACGCTTCTGTAATCATGCCAACATCTCTGCAAAACAGAACAGAGCCTCTGCATAAAGGCAATCTCTTTCTCACTTCCTTTTTTTCCTCTGATGGAATTTTTGCCTGGTGACATTTCTTTTATAGGGTAAGAAAACCCCAGAACCTCCCTCTCCACAGTCTCTGCCTCTATTGCAGCATTTCTGTTTAAGCTCATGGGAATCCCGACTCAAAAAAAAGCAGCACAAACTAGGAGACAGGACACAGGTCTGCCGAGGAGAAGCCCCTCAAGCTGCCAGCCGTGCCTTTGCCCCGTGGTGACACTGAGTCACCGAGCATTTCCCTCCTGCTACGTCAGCCCGGGAGCTGTAGAGCATCACGGCTGGTTACAGCCTATCTGCCGGGCACGTAGCTATGAATGGTCCCCTGGCTCGAGGGGCTGCACAAACCGTCTCCTGGACGCCATGAAAACGAAGAGCGCAGATAAACTGTGCTATGTGATCTCCAATGGACAGCAGCCCAGGCAGGGGTTACTCCGTGCCACTTTACAGGTACTTACTCTGATTTCTCACTGTCTTTTCAGTGCCACATTGCGTTGCACAACAGCTGATGAGTAATTAAAGTCCAGTAGGAAACCTTGTCCTAGAGTCAGCCACCACCAAGGCCTGGATCTGCTGTGACAAAAGCTGCGGCAGAACTCCAAGCAGTCTCTTGGAGAGGCTTGCATTCATGCACTGCCAGTATCAGACTTTCCCAACCGTCACCAAAGTCATCGGTCAAACAACGTCAGGAAAAATTCAGGGGGCTTTCTCCTCTGGTTGTCTGATTTCTGAGCTTTGAAGGTGAGCATCAGCCACGTTTCAGAACCTTTTTGCTTTGTTCTTTTTAACATGGTAACTATGGTTTTCCTGTCAGTGCATGAACACCGAAAGCTAGTCTGTAAGAAAAGAATCCAGCACTGGAGGACTACACAATGATATGCAAGGGCTGGCAATTATGACTTAGAGTATTTGCAGTCAAAGTTCTCTAATTCGTGTAATAAAAAGCTCTATGTACTTCACTGAGGTACTTCCAATATGTTAATTAATAATCGGTATTATTCATTGAAATTACGCAGTTAAATCTTGTGGGAAGGCACGAGGGAGCACTGGGAAAAGGCACTGCCTGGAGAATGCAAGTATACACTGAAGCACGTCAAGATTAACAGTATAAAAGTACAGGTGGAGTACACAGTCAAGCAGAAACGACAGTTTTGCTTGAGACCCTTTGTACATCATAGATGAAAGCCGAGGAAGATAAAAATATACGTACAGCTATCATGCAAGCTTTCGCTTGCAATTATGATCAAACTACCAAATCCTTCTCCTACTTAGGCTTCACTAGGCTGTTTGTTTTTCAAAGGAACAAGCCATGTCCAAGCTACTGAACTATACTTATCTAGAGAGCGTGAAATCAGAGCTTCCCAACATGTGCCTTTACAGTTAACACCCACCACATAATTAGTGCTTTCTTTAAAGAACATGTGTTTTTAAAAGGCATCATCTTTGGAACCTTTGAACAGATATTTTTAGCTTCAAGACCAAACGGAATTTGGACACTCAAAGCACTGTCTTTATTCTGTGTTGGTAGAGCAGCCAGGACAACAGGTCTTGGTTCACAACCAGAGCTCCTGTAAACCTCTGCAGTATCTGGTGTTAAAAAAAACACCTCTCCCAGTGTCACCTACTAGTGTGGGAATCATGTCCTTGAGAAAACATGCGTTTTGCATGACTCTTGGATAGTTCCTTCTTAGGGACAAACAGAGCCCTGTCATTTACCGAAAGTCTAAATTAAAGGTGCCATTTAGTAGAGACTCAGCGCTGGGCTCCCTTTCACTTGGTGGCTGCCGTATGGCTCAGGATTCCCCTGCAGCAGTTGCTAGCGTATTCTTGAATGGAATCGGAGAGCTAGGGCAAGTTAAGCACAGCATGCATCGTAAGCATGGCCTAGTTGGGAGGGAGAACTCAGTTCCCATCTCTTTTCTACAAAAATACAGCCTTACTTTTTTTTAGTAAGTGCTTTTTTCATCAGAATTCCTAATTCCACTCACTGATGACCCCTGACTCATTAGGTAGCTTGCCCTTACAAGCTCTGAATTCTATCAAGATACGTGTTCAGCTATCTTCATGCAATAGAAATAACATGAAATCTTGTCTGGCTAAAACAAAGCTCACAGGTTTCCTACCCATCCTTTCAGATCTTCCATTCCCAGAGCAGATTCTTCATCTTCAGCCCTTTCAGTATTACTGACTCTGTACCTCTTCACTGACCGGTTACGGAGGGAAAATACATGTGAACCGTGCACTCACATTTCAACATTTTAATGATCCAACACAGATATTACCAGCAGAATAGTTCTTGTTCTACAGCCTCCATCCTGACAATCCAAAGCATGTCTAGTAGTCCAGAAGCGGTCTTGCTGCGAGGGGCTCCATGCAGTAGCTTAATGCTAAGCACGGGTTAACGAACACAGCAAATGTGGAAAGTGGAAGCCCTTCCTAGCTCACCAGCACTCGAGCAGCCTTGGAGCACCAGTGCTGCCCTGGCCCCTGCCACAGCTCGTGTCATTTCGTGTTCATTTCAGACAGGTGGCAGAGCTGGGAAGCCAGAAATCTTCCAGGCATAACTGCCATTAACTTCTGCACCCCTTTCCAAAGGGAACTGTCATTTCCCCGCTGCTAAGTTTTCATCTGGGCTGTTGTTGACAAGCCATTGAAGCATCCAGCCAATCCTGCCCCCACCACCGCTTATACGATCACCAGGGAGAGAACAGGAGCTAGACCTGAAAAGGCTTTTGGCCTCCTGCTGCGCTTAGATTATGATTTAGCGCTGAAAAGTTGGCATGGCAACCGGACGCTTGGCAACGAAATGTCACGGCCAAGGAACAGGTCCAGAACTGGGCCAAGCAAAAGCGCTGCCCAGCTCTTCCGCGGGCAGCTCTGCGCCCTACATACACTTCTGCTCAGCGCTTCTGTAGCGGCGAGAATGACATCAGGAGGAAGCGTTATTAACAAACTAGGCAGGTCTGCAATAAGTGAACAGCGAATTTCTCCAAAACACTTCAAGTGGACCCCGGCGCTTCATTCAGGCTCCTTTTGCTCCATCCACCAGTTGCCACGCGTTGCCAGGAGACGGTCTTGCTCGACACGAGGACTCGCCACTAGCTGCCATTGTGCTCGCTCGCCCCGTCCCCCTCCTCCCCTGTCCTGCTCCTCTCAGTGACAGGAGCCTGGCAGCGCCTCGGTTCTCAGTTCTGACACAATCACCTCCTGAAGTTTGGAAGTTTTCAAAAGCTTTTTCCTTTCTACAACGGTGAACCGAGCAAAATCCCCAACCCACCCAACTCCCAGCTTGCAACACACAGGCTGGAAAAGGTTTGCAAGCGCCTTAAAGGACCGAGCTGACCTAGGGGGAAATTAGGGAAGCACCCTGTGAAGGACCTGCCTCAGATGGGTCCAAGAGTACTCATCCGCTGCATGAGCACTGTGGCTGCATCTCCTCAAGTCTAAGATACTAAGCTTGGGCATCTTGTTAATGCACACAAGATATTTTAGCCTCATTTGTGCTGGGAGCTTCTTACTACCCATTAATTTATAATCCATTAAATAGATATATAAATATATATACATAGATATATAGCCATTATACAATCCATTTATGCCCCTTGGCTATTTAAATGCTCCCAGGCTTTTGTTTAATCATATAGAGCTTCAAGCCTCACTTGCCTTTGGATATTGGCAAACTTCATCCCACGCACATCAGAAAAGAAGCCATTCATTCTTCAGCCTTCACGGAGTGCTCTCATTATACCCCTAAAGGAAACCTCTGGGATATAGGCTCGGTAGGAGCCAGTGGAGTGTCACCTTCCCAAGCCTGCTGGCGCCAGTGCCAATCTTACTGCAGAGAGCTGGGCTGTTAAGCAGATAAGTGAAGTTAAAGGCTAATCAGTTCCAGGGTTGCTCTGCCAAGCGCTGTGAGCCAAGGATCAGTTTATGCTGCCATTTGGCGTCTTCCATGCTCAGAACAGACTAAGAGGTGGCAGCCGAGGAGGAGACCACTGTTGTAGCAGAGACCTCAGCCCTGGAAGGCTCCAAAAGAGCAGTGTAGCTAAGGCACAACTAGAGAACACAGCGTTTCGGCTTCCCCAGGGATCTTGGAAGGCAGACAGATAATGGGCGAGGGTTTTAATGCTCCATTTGCAGGGCTTGATCCCACAGCCTGCCCCTGCACCTACAGGGAGGGCAGTTCCTTTGCACGTTATTCTCAGTGCTGTATCTAGATGGAAGCAGCCAGTCGTCTTTCCCTGGATGGAAAATCCTTCACCATCTGCAAGTCACCCGGACTGAGCGTCCTGCCTCTGTCACTTCCACTGCTGCTTTCCCATTGCAGCATTCCTGTTCCCTGTCCTACACTTGACCATTCCCTGGCCACCTCTTTCCTCCCTGATAACAGTTTTCCAGATGCTCCTAGACACACATCAGCTCTTCCCCCTTCGTGTCCTTTAACCTGGACAAACAGACACAAAGATAATCATTTCCTATAAGTGGACTGGCTAATTAGACTCATTTATTTCATTTCACCAGAACTTCACTGTTCCAATTCAATCTGGCACCATGGGACACATTCCCCTCATTCTTCCCTCCCATCACTAGGAGCAGCCACAAACAAGTTATGTTGTTACTGTTCTGAGACTCCACGGTTGAAAAGGACATTGGAAAAATCAAGCAACAAGCTCACTGTTCCCAGCTTTCACAATCAGAACAGCGTAGCTGCGTTGCGAGCCAAGAGCACCGAAGCAGAGGAGCAGCAACCCCAGCTCTCTGCCTTACCAGCTGAAGATAAGTGCTTGAGATCATCTCTTGTGCAAAATCCAAGGGGAATTTCAGACTCCTCAGGTAGCAGAGGAGCCCCCCAGCATGCTGGGCGGTAGGGCAGGCAGCTCGCCAGCGCTGCAGGGACGTGGCACCAAGGTGCGTGGGTAGCACCCAGCTGCTCATCGCACCCTCGCTCCCCTGCGCTCCTAGTGACCAGGCTGGTCACCCATGAGCTGCTGTCACCAGCCCCACGAGGAGAGCTGGTTCGCTTGGGGAGCTCCATCAGGTAGTCACAGCTGGGGCTAATCCTTCCAAACTTACTTGCCTACTCCACTGTTACTAAGACGAGGACCCGTCTAGAGCAACCTTTCAGAGGCATACCCACAGGGCCAGCACAAGCCAAGCTGCGGGGCTCCCCACGCACGGAAGGGTTGCGTTGGCCTGTTGCTGCCTGCCCAGCCTTCTCCTTTTGTCTGTGATCAAAGCTCCAGGCCACACAGTGACCAGCACGTGGACTGCCAGTAAAGTAAGTGCAAGGAGGTTCACAAGCACACACACATACAGCTGAGGCTTTGTTCCGGCCGTGTTTACTCGCAAGGCAAACAGTTGGGCATTGTCTCCCTTTGACAAATTGTAACTGTCCTACTAGGAGAGATCTAGTTCCAGCTGGTTAGAGCTGTTTTCCTTTCTTACCTCCTCCCCCTCCCTCTTCAATAACTTACGAACCCAGCTTACCCAGGGACAAAAAGAACAAGTACAAGCTGCTCCTTGGCCTCCTTCCCACTCTGAATTGACACTGACCTAAGCAAGTCCCTACCTTGAGTGGCAGCAGGGGCAAGATCCTGATGAAGCGTGGCTTGGAAGGTGAACTCACACTCTACAGCTGTCCCAACGACACCGGGATCCTGGGCTTTTGTTACGGCTAGGAGCACCGAGGCCAGACCTTGTCATAGTTCTCACCGAAGTACTCTCAACTTGTCAGACACTAGAGAACAGTGGCCATTTGTTAGCGTTGGAACGCAGCCACAGGCACCTCGCAGCCACCTACTCCCCAATTACTTGGGGGTTTTGTGTTGTGCAGCACCTGGCACAGCAGGTACTAACCATCCACTGCACAGCACCCCGTGTCACCAGTCTCCGGACGTGAGCGAGAGCCCTCCATCAGAGCAAAGCCACTCCTCTTCTGGTCAGCAGATATGGACAAGTAACACCAGAATGCCACTCCGTGTTTGATTCACATCCTCTTTCTGTCAAGTAAATTACCTTTTTTAAGAAAACTTACTCCTTCAGAAGGATGCTAAGGCTCTGTCGCAGCAGAGGAAACGCCTGTCTCAGGGAGCTCGCTCTTCAGGAAAGAGGTGGCAGAATCAGATTTGTGTTAGGTGACATAAAAGCAAAGCTACTCTAAAAATCAATTTTTCCAATAATCTTAGTTTTGTTATGTAGCCTTTTAAAACTCTTTTCCTTTATGTTTTTTTCCCCTTCCACGATTAAAATCCAGTATTGCTTACTTGGTGCTGAAACGTCTTCAGCGAGTCACAAACACAGGGAATCTTTCAGAGCATAATTCAAAGCTGGACTTGTACCATGATCAGGACCCTGACCTTTGACTCCTGACCTAACAGTCAGAACAGAAGCTAAGTGCACAGTTCAGGTACCTGTAATTTGTGCTTATACACGTGGTTTTAAAGACTATAAAACATGTCACAAACCTCAACTTGAACAAGCAGAACGTGAGCCCCAGAGCTCTTTGTCGATTGACCCCCCCCCCATCGGCACAAACCAAGCCTGAGACGGCCGCGTCCACGTTTCTACCACGTCGCTTTCAAGGTGCCGCTTTCAGCTTTCTCGCGTGACAGCCCTGCGCGCGAGAGCTCGCGGCTGGGTCGCCCCGACATCAGGCGCTCCTTGAGAAGGGGAAGCCGTCGGTGCGGGCACTGGTGAGGGAAGGCACAGCCAGCCTCGGCTTTGTGAGGCCGGCTCACACCAGCAATCGCACGACTCTCGCTGCTTCCTCCCGTTACCGAGAGCTGTGTAGATAAACTTCACTATCTGAAGGCAGGAAGTTAGCGCCGGATGCAGACAGTCAGGAAGGAGAGCTGCCCGCTGCACAGAGCAGGAGCTGGAGAGGAACGGTCGTTTTCCCATGCGGATGGGAAGACGAGACAGTTAACCACTCGGGTGCCGTGCCACTAATCCAGCCTGTGCTGGGCTCACCGCTTCTGCAAACGGGAAGGGAAGGCCTTTTCCTTACAACTGAAAGGGAGTAAACTCTTGAAGCTCTTTGATAGCCTGAGATGATGGAAATGAGAAGCCTTGTAATTAGAGGCTCTGAGGCAGGGATTCTGTCCCTTGCACTGCAGCAGGTATCAAGGCTTTCCCTCTGCTCTCAGCTGCCTGTGTAACCCCGGGCTGGTTGGGCTTAGTGATTAGGCAGGAACACTACACCCAGGAGAACTGATAGCCGGAGGTCCAGCTCAGCTGTCAAAGGTCAAGGCAGCTGGAGAAAGCACTGTGTGCTCAAGAGTCTATCACACAATTGTTTCAGGAGTCACTTGGACTATCTTTAGAGGGCACTTGAAAAAAATAATCTGATCTGAAAGATAAGAGATTACCATAACAGTCTCTTCTCACAAGTACTCTGCTTAGTTACCCTTTTTTGCTAGAGAGACCTGAAGGCAAAGGATAGCACCTCCCATATCAGGCTGCCAACCTCTGCATGGTACTTGTCAGAATTACACTTGGCACAAGTGGCTATGCTGCTGTGGCAATGCAGCACCCGGTGCCCACCCCTGTGGACAGGGACACCAGCCCAGAAGTAGCTTCAGATGGATGCCATGTCTCTTCCTGGGAAGTGTCTCCCCCTAGACAAGGTATCTTTTTGTGGGCTTTCCCCTCTTTGAAGGGGGGGGGGGGGGGGGGGGGGCACCCCTCCCTTTTTTTCCCTATTGGGTGATTTGCCCGCGGCCTCCCCGCGGAAAACACACAACTTTTCTTTGCGCTCCAAAAAAAACACCCCCCAACCCCC
>WTSP01004804.1:36324-47560 GCA_025331215.1 Actenoides lindsayi | reverse complement strand
TCCATTCGAGCTGTTCCAGTCCCTTCTCTACTGGCTGAGTCTCTCTCCCTTATTCCCTTTCTCTTCCCCTCTGGGGAGGGAGGGAGTTTAACAGAGAGTGGCTGTGACAGGTCTAAGGGTGTCTAAAAGTCTTTGCTTCTTGGCCATCCAAGCCCAGTAAATGAGAGTGACCTTAATGTGCCATTAGGTTTGGTATGTCAGCTAGGAAGGCTGTCTCAAGGTGCCTGGGGACAGCTGGGGGACAGCTGATGGCAGTGGCACTGGGGGTCCACAGCTTGCCAGAGATTTTGCAGATGTAGAATTAGGTACCTGTGTGAGAATTGCAGAGTTGGAAAAATCTAGTCTTTTGGGGAACAGGTTTGATTATGGTGTGTTGTAATCAAGAAGGAACTGAGCTGCTGATAATTGTCTGAATTAAGTGGAAGTAAGGCCAGAATAAGAGAGGAGAGCAGGATTCCATCGTGTGAAAGATGTTTGTTTACACCCAACGCGGTGCTTTGTTTCCGAGCTTTACATTTCAATCTAGTTTGTTTACTTATATTAATTTTATTTTATTATTATTTTTCCAGAAGATACTTGAAATCCACAAAGGAACAAAGAAGGACACGTGCCAAAAGTTTGCCTTCAACGCCTTTTTTGTTTTAGGTGGTGTTAATTTTGAGTCATTATTCCAGCAGCTGTCCGGGTCAGGAGAGTTCAAGCTTGCTGCTTCTGTGCCACTTGTGCTCCAAGACTGCAGTGAAGGAAGCCAAGTCTGCAAATTATTAAGCATTTGGCAGTGGCTTCTTGTTGTTATACTATATATTTAAAAATATATATATACACACACACAATAATTTTATTATATATTGTTTTGTATGTTATTAATTATATATATAACTGATGTGGAGTTATAACTGCATCCATCTCGTGATTAAAAGGGAGTGACAGATAAGCCAAATGAGAACCAAAGGCTCACGGTGTTGGAAGCAAATGGCACCGTGTCATCCATCCTGTACCTGTGGAACAGTTTTCTCTCTCAGTATACACCCAGGAAAAGGCAGCTGTGAAAGGGAACACCTGTGTATTTGTTGCCATGTGTTCATACAGCTTGCGTGTTGCGTACGTTGATGTTTATCTCGTGTACGTGCCTGTTTCTGCAGGTGGAAACCAGTATACCCATGGAATTGTGGGGCAGGTAGGAACAGAATACTGGAGATGGAGCGTAGTGATGCTTTTGTGCAGATCTCTGGTCTGTTTGCTGGCTTGAGATTTTCTGTACATGCTTTTTTGTTGTTGTTGTTTTGGTTTGGTTTTTTTCCCCAATTAAATGGTTTTTGGAAAGGTATTTATCAAACCTTTAAAGGTTTTGCTTCTTGCAAGCTCTGAATGAATTCAAGTGTAACATGAAGGTCAAATACTGAGAGCAGAAGTTACTTAGCTTTGCTTTTTAAATGAGTATTCTTTATGCATCTTGTATTAATTTAGAACAAGTGACAAGTTCTACAACCAAGTAAGAGAGCTTTCATTAATACACTGTAAGTGTGACCCTTAGTTTGGTAGCTGTCGGTCCATAACACGTGTAAGGGGATGGAAATACCTCAAGTTGGCAAGGCTGCCCATCTCTCCTAAGAGCCAAGGAGTGACCTGGTGAGGCTCACAACCTAACCAGGAGGGCCTGACAACCCATTCTGGAGTGTGTGAAAGAAGGTGAAATTGTGTGAGAACCAGATCAGAGTAAGTGTTTCTCCCTCGTGCCAGTCCATGGCTGGGGAGAGCAGAGTGCTGCTGATCCATTGGGTCACAGACAGTCGTGCCAAGCCTATAGACTGCTTCCAAATGATCTCCACTTGCCTGAGAGCCCAGCACGTACCTTGTGTTCCAGAGATGTGAGGTGTATAGAGGCTGAGGATGGTGAGGTTCCGTGGAGACTTCACCATGACATTGCCAGGTGAGACCTGAGCCGAGTGTGGTTTCCTGCTTGTGTCCTTCCTCCCATATCTTGGGATTTTCATTAACCAGCAGAAGACCAGGATGAATGCCATGTCACTAGTCACAGGGACCTGTCTTCTGGAATTCTTGGATGTCCCTGCAGGTTTGGCTATTTGATGTTATTCCCTTGTCTCACATGGTAGTCCACGTTCTAGCCCTTCCCATTACCCTTATCAGTGTCTGCGTGGTCCTGTGTAATGGTGTTTAGGGTTGGGAGGAGAGTCCAGCTTATATTTTTTAAGTATCAGAACTTAAATAGTTAAAAAGGCAGAGATTGCAAGTTGAGCATTGAAAGTAAGGAGATAAGATCACTTAAGGAACATTAATTCCACTGTTGGTTTCGAACCAGTAATGTCATACGCTGTTAATGGTTGGATCCACAGAGGAAGGAGGAGTGAGCTTTAACACTGGGGATTCTCGTGAGGTGCTCTCATAAATCCTAAAGAAGAGTGAAATTTTGCATCCTTGAGATGCCCAAGTTAAGTACATTCAGAGAACATTATACACTAGCCTGAGCCTGTCTCGTCATATTTCCACAGGTATAAAATGAAAATGCCATTCAGCTTTCTTGCTGCCATATATGAAGGTTAAATCTATGTATATCATTCACTCACAGACCCTCTGGAAGGAGGTTTCTTGTGCTGGTAACATCAATCAAAGGTTTTATGCTGCTGCTGAATAGGGTTTTTTCGTTTCTGTGTAAGGAACCTACAAAAAGAACCAGTACCTCCCAATTTGTCAGTATTTAACACATGCAACCACACTGGAAAGAGCTGTTGCTTTTATTTCACTTCCAAAAAATTACCTTCTTAAAAGTGGATTGGGTTTTTTTTGCATAATCACATGGCCAGGAAATCGAGACTGGTGAAAACTCAAGTGACCAAGGTGAAAAATCTTCACTAATTTCTTTGTCCCTAACAAGAGGCTATGGATGTTTAGTCTTGGCATACCTGCTTACAGAGGATTTGAAGCTGGCTGGAGTGCCTGACACTGAGGCACCCAGAGCTGGTCAGCCAGGCTGTAGGGGAATATGTTTCTTATTGGAATTAAAGTTTAGTGGCTGAGCTTCTCTTTTTTTTATTTCACTGGAGCCAGAATTTCACAGAGCAGCTTCATATCTCGGGCTGCTGTATTGATTAATATGATACAAGAGACGTGTATCTTTTTTTTTTCTAGCAGGCATACCTGTACAACTCACATATTAATGCCTAGGGTATTCTGTAAAGAGCGTTCATAATCCTGCTCTGAAGCAACTTTCTGTGAAGCCATTTTCCACTCTGTTTCTTAGAGAAAAACAAATATATAACAGAATTCTGAAACTCCTTTCCTACATTTCATTTGCTGGCTTTCAAGCATCATCCTGGGAGCAATGAGACAAGAAAAGAGTCTTTTCTTCCTTCAAGGTCTGCAGTGAACAGTGTAAAGCCACGCACAATGGATTTGGAAGAAGCTTTATATATTATGACAAGCGAGTGTATCTCCAGGGTGCTCTTCTGTTGTGGAATGTAGTTCTAAGCCAAATCATCCATTAAGTCACTGAATGTGGTAAAATTTCTCAGGTTCCTCGAGACGCAAAGCAGATGAAGAGACACCCATGAGTCAGTCCTTACGAATGCAATGGAAGTAAGATTATCAGCCTAAATTGTCCCTATTAATCAACAGTGTAACCTTGCAGTGACAACCTCTGTGAATCTGCAGAGCTGTGGGGACCGTGTTGGGTGGAAGGAGGCTGACTGGCAGTTTTAGGGTCATATATTCAATCTGAGTCTTAAAATGTTCCAGTTAAAAATAAATAAATAAATAAATAAAGAGCATAGGTACTCGTTGCTCCTGGGGAGGTGTTTGCGTGGTTAAGAAATTCATGATTATGATGCTACACAGAGGGAGAATTATTTTTTTCTTTCTTTTTTTTTTTTTTTCAGTGTTCATCCTCTGCTCTCTCCTCTTTTCTTACTAACCCCTGAAATTCAGCCTTTGAGAACCTGCCATGCCAGCCAACGGAGCAGGTGGCTCCGTGGCTGTATTATTTCTGTCACGCTAAATGTGATTTAGCGTCGGCATACCTGCCCTGCTGTACAGCCGTACAGTCAGCCATCCACACCTCCACCTTGCCTTCCAGTGTCGATTAAAGAGCAGCCTGATAAAGATTTTTAAGCCGAGGAGAATGAGCTGCCTTCTCACTGCTAATCAGAGGCCAGCGCTGCTGTCGGTATTACTTGCAATTCCTGCCGTCCGAGGGATAGTAAATTCCTTCTCTAATCTTTTTATAATTTGCTGTCAGGGAGCGTGTACTTGTCTGGGTACTTTTCATAGCTGTGATCTACTGCTTAGATTTTGTCTTTGAGTTCAGAAGTTGTGCTTTGTTGCTCAGCTTTCATAGGGCAGGGATATATTTCGTTAAGGGGGGAAAAAAAAAAAAACCCGACAAAAAAAGATTGCCAAGTTAAGGATGTGAAACAAAACAAAAAGCAAGTGCAACGGCCTGACTAGGAGACAGAGAATGTAAAGAAAAAGCAGTCTCAAATACTACCAGGGTATCTGAGGAAAGACTGCAGTGCAGTAATGAAAATGGCTCATCAGTAAAGCACGTCCAGGGAAATTTTTTAAATAGCCAGTGCACTTAATAAATGAATACATTTTCTACCGGGGAAATCTTCATTCTAGGGGATATTTTCTGTGTGCATTCAGATACAGGAGGAGTCAGTAATTCCCATCCTGGCAAAGTTTGCTGTCAGGTTTTGAATAGTCTTAGAGGTGAAAGAGTGAAAGCCAGTCAAGTATTTTGCAGTTAATAACACCAGACTGGGAGCCTGCTCTGTGCCCGGACCTTAATCTCGGTACAGAGGGAATACTGGGAGAACTGAACCTCCAAAGACTGCAAGGTCACTTAGGCTTACAAATATAGAAAACAGCCTGTGCTGGGAGCTGCAGGAAGGGGTAGCTGGAAAGCATGAGGGGGAGGCACTGCGGGTAATTCCCAGGGTGTCTCATGTCACATTGCTGCGAGACACGATCTCCAGCAGTAAAATGCCCTGCAGATACCAGAACTTGCTTCTGCATAGAACATCTAATTTTGCAAGGTCTGATGACAGGCACGGAATTAACTCGGGCTGCTGCCATCGGCGTGCCTGGGAGCTGCTTACCAATTCTAACAGCGTGTCAAGATATTTGCCCCATCTATTTTTTGAAAGAGAAATACACGTCAGCGTTGGCATTTGAAAGAGCACTAATAAATTCAGGTGGAAACTGAACAGCTATTTCAGTAGTTTTCCTTGTATCTGGAGTTAAATGTTACCCTAGATTATTCTGTTAAGCTCAAGTACCTGCAAACAGGGAAGGACTACACAAGGCTTTTATGGCACCCATTAAGGTGCTCTTTAGAATAACTCAAAACCAATGGACCTAATTATGGCAAACAATTGCACGTGTTTCTGTGGCAGGATCTTTCTGCAGTGTGTAAAATTCTATGGGTGAAATTCAGTTCTCTCAAAACCTGTGGTGTGAAAGAGGAGTCCTATAAAGTGGCTTGTTTTCAGTTTCACAGGGCTGTGCTGTAAGAGGATACATCAAAGAGGTGCTTTGGAGAAGATCCTGGAGAAGGTCACTGTTCTTCGAAGTGCAATTACTTTTTTTTCCTGTATATCACCCATATAAAATTTACTCATGATCTGATCTTTTTAAAACAAGCAAGTCAAGCCTCTTATCTTAAAGAACAGTGCAAAGTAACCCAGAGAAAGACCTCATGATAGGTTTTGCATCCACCCTAATGAATCCTGATTAGGAACCTGTGCAGGGATGTTACCCTGATTGGTGGGAAATTGGTGAAGGAAATAACCACTTTTCAATCAACGTAATTGGTTACTCAGGAGGTTTGAAATCCAGGGAAAAGGCATTGCATCTTCTGCAGCTGTGTTAGAAGAGTTTTCTGGAACGGGAAAGAAATTGTTGGGAAGAATTGCACATTTCCAAAAATATTTACACTTAGGAGTAATTGTTTGTAGAGAAGTCACATGATGGGTATTTAAGAAATGACTAATGTTGTAGTCTTCCCAGTCATTATTAAAGCTCAGTAAGTCCAAATTGTATAAAAGACATTGACAAAAACCCAGCAAGTTCAACTCCCCCCACCCAACAAATAAGTTTCTTGTCTGACTCCCCTAGGTTTTGAGGACATTTTCTTATTTAACAGGGATTCTGTTCTGTAGTACAAAGCTACAGCAGAGTGGTACCCAGAACCTGGGTCAGCTGAACTTCATCTCAGTGTTAAGAGTTGATGTCAATGCAGTTGACATTGCAGCACCATTACACAGTCCCATGTGTGGTTGGCAAAGCAGAGCAACTGCAAAGGGAAAAGCTGCTCTGTCCCACAGAGTGTAATAGTGATACACTCTGGAGTGTACTGGAGTATATTATGTATACCTGATATACTGTATACTCCAAGTATATTGTATATACTTGAGCTGGATATAAATCTATTAAAGTCCTAGAAGTCAAGGTGCACCCATTTGGGAACTTTGACCCAAATTCGTTGTGTGTTTTGAATGCATGGGCTGATGTTTTCCCACTCTAATCTGACTGCGCTCAATAGATAAATAGAGACATAGTAAATAAATGCCCATGCAAAGCCAGTGTGGCTCTTAATTGGTTTTAGCTGGGTTTTAAAGGTGTGTGAGGAATAGAAATGGGACCATCTCTTCGCTAAACATGTCGTTCTGAATCAATTCTGCTGAAACATTCCCTCCTTAAGATCAGCCTGGGAATTGAAGGTAGCCCAAAGCTGCCACGTTGAACGAGGTAACTGTTTCACTACAGTAAAGCTGGGCAGCACAGATTTATTCTTCTACTTCGGATTTTCCACCCTTACATCAGCCAAGGCGTGGAATGTCCATTCTGTACCTCGGCATAAAACATTTTTGCCTTGCTGTGCTTCCCAAGCACTTTCCTTATCACCTTGAGCTGCCCACTGAAGTGTAAAGAGAAGTTTTCCTGCCCACCTTCTAAAATTATAGTTTCTAGCTATTAAAAGAAACAGGCTCAAAATCCTTTTGAGAGGATAAATAGCACAGAATGCTTTGATTCATATCTGCGCGCTGGAAATTTCACACATCAAGGAAAATACCATGAATACATCATTATTTTGACAGCTTTGTGAAAAAGGAGACAAGAGGATCTCATTGCACGGATTTAATTTCTGCAGTTTTACAGCTTTGTGTTTTGCCAAAGAATGAAGCCCTGCCATGGGAGCAGAGCAGGTGGGAAACTGAAGGGCAAAGTGGAGCTGCTATATAAAAGCCTGTCAAATCTCATACCTGATGTGCAACCCCCTGCCTAGAGCTCCCCAGCCAATGCTCCTCTGCCTCTCACTCTCTTAGAATAATATCTTTTGTCTTTTTTTTTTTTTCCAGGCTGGGCACTTCTCCAGCTGCATGAGAGGTCAGAGAAGCATAGAGGTTGGGTAGCCAGTACCAAGTTTCCCACCGAGAGTGATAAAGGTGAAAGAAAACAGGTTCACTTTCCCCACTGGAGCAGAGTGGGATGCCCATCACCTCCACGTCACCCAACAGAAGGGATTTCACGGGCTGGAATTCAGGTAAGCTGGAAATCTGTCTCTAGATGCCAGGCTCAAAAGGAGTGTTCATCTAACATAAAGGTGAGTTTGAGTGAAGAAACCCAGTCAGTGTCAGTGCCGTGGATGAGGAGCACCATTGGATGAGGAGCACCATCATAGCTGCAGTGAAGAACAATTTATGTTTAGGAAAACAAAACAAAAAACCAAATGTAACCTTAAAAGCATGGAGGACATTTAATATTCTTTTTTATTTCCCTTCGAGTCGGGGATTTGGGCCTCTCTTTGTAATAACAAAATGAGATATGTATTCCTAGAAAACACAGGGTTTTTTTTTTCCTTCTCTCATTCCACAACACCAGGGCTTGAGCCTTTATAAAAACAGAATGTACATGCATATATTTGGTTAGAATTTTTACCATAGCCTCCCTCACCTTTTGCTCTCAGTTGCCTTAGTTTCCTGTTCTCCTTGATCTGAGGTGGTTTAGGATTGTAACAAGCACGTCTGTCCTTGTGGAGTAGAAACATGACCTTGGTTAAGCTATGGCATTAGCTTAAAAATGCCCAGTGTGTCAGTTAATGTTTCAATGCTCTTGCTCCTGTGGCCAGCAGAACACACAAACTGTAAAGGTAATGAAAACTCGTAATTAAAATGAGAAGCAAACGGAAATTTTGTCAAAGCTCAGAAAACTTTTCAGTCAAGTTCACATTTTTATAGGCTTGTTATTTTGTCCAAACCTAGTTTTCTTCTTTCCTGTCACATCTCGAGACCTTTTTGTAAGGAATCACCATCTCTTTTCCCCCTAATTTAAATTCTGCTCTATCTGTTTGGAATATTAGCTATCCCTTAGCAATGAAATTATTTTAATGATGTGGCTGAGTGCTCATATATATTCAGGCAAGCAAACATAAAATGGTCATTCTTTATATTAAGGGCCTATCTATAGTTTAGAAAAGGTAATAAATGATAGATTGAAAGCAGAGGTGGCTCCAGTAGTGGATGGTGTGTATTACAGAGATTATTAGCTCATCAGTTAAAGGTGTTGTAGGTGGCTGCAAGCCAAACTTACAAGCAACCTGCATAATGGCTGGGCTCCATATCAACTGATTAACGATGTATTAACCTCCGGATTAACTCTTTATCAGCTCTTTATGCAATATCTATGTTTGGCACCCAAACAGGAAGCATGGCTGTAAAAGGAGACACAGAATTTCCTCGTGAACGGCAGGGTATCGGCTCTCGTTTTTGTTTCATCCTAGAATATGATTTGCAAAGGTGCCTGAGATTTAAGTCCTGCTTTCCCAAGTGTCACTGGGCAATGCTTGTCTCGTTTCCAGCCAGGATGAGGTCTCTCAGTCTCTTGGGCTGCCTTGACTACGTTGCTGTGCTTCTTAATTTACTGTTAGGCAGTGTCCATTTTAATGCCAAGGCTTTTCCTCGGGTGGGTACGTGCCAGCCATACAGGGGGGTGCTGGGAAGCAGCGAGGGGCTTAATGGGAGAGAAGAATGGCAAGGGGAAAGGATCCTGCTTGTCTTGGGGAGGAGAGCATGGCCAGACCGTGGAGGGATAGGCAAGAGTGGAAGGGAATTCCCTGGAGCTCCAGGGTGGGCAGGGAGCATGCTGTTCAAAGTCTGAGCTCCCACTGAAAGGAGCGTTGGAGTTAAAGCTGGTTTTGTTACCGCATTTCATTCCTCTCGAGAGGTAAGAGTTACTTCTTTATACTGGACAAAGCTCTCTTGAATTGGCTGTGACAAAAGCATGTGGGTTTTGTTAAGGGGAAGTTTATTCTTATATTTTTTGATCTGTCTCACCCAGCAGATTTTCATTGTTCCCTTGCAGAATCACCTTTTTCCAGTCTGGTGCAATATAGCTCAAAAAGACTAGAAGTTTCTTTGTGTTTTCTGATGCATGTGCTTCCGAGCAAAGATAGAGCAGCTCCATCTTTGATCTTTGCCCACCTTGTAACCCCATCACAAATGCAGCAATGTGGCTGTAGTCTCAGAAAGCTCTGCAGAGAGCTAGCAGAGTTGGATGGGAGAGAGGAGTTCCATGATGTATATACCCCATGCTTACACCTTATCTCAAGTGCTTGGGTGCTGGCCCATTGGAGACCTTGAACTGGATATGTGTATTCTGACACAAGATGGGTGCTTCCCAGGGTAAAACCAGGAGGTCTGTAGAGATTCTATCACTTGTTCCCAGTAGCTGTAGATGCCAGTAGCTCCTTTTTTCCATAGATGATCATCCACTTCCTACTGGATCCACTCCTGGATAAGAATAATACTAATAACTGCATGACTATCACCCATAACTTTCCTTGGGAAGCAGAGGAGGCTTAGGTACTGGTGACCATGGGAGGATTTGTGCTTTCTCATCCTCCAGCCAGCTGCTGAGATTTAGAAAAGCGGGCATGAAAAGAATTGCCAGAAATGGGGCAGAGAAGAGGCTTCCAGTGTCCAAACAGAGCCAGCTGTGCCTCAGCCACTCCTCAGTTGTTTGCATAGCTCTTCCTAAGGGAGGGAGAGAGGTGGCTGCTTCCTCTTGTAACTTATTCCAGTGCTTTACTGCTAACAAGTTGGGTTTTTTCCTTTTTTCTTGTGAAATATGTTTCTTGTTGTGGCTTAAGCCTGCTATTTTTATCCTGTCCACCCTGGAAGTAGAGAATGGATTGCTCCCTTCCTTTTTTCTGCAACCTTTTATGTATTTGATTACCACTGTTATATCTCCCCTTAGTCTTCTGTGTACTTTTAGTAGTCGTCCTTGTTTCATGGCTTCATGTTTTCCAATCAGCAGGAAAATTCCCTTATATAAAGTGGCTTTGGATCAGGCCAATTGCTAAATAAAGTTCTGGATTCGAAACATTGTTTTAGGAGTTCAGATGCTGTATCTTGGGATGGCAAGCACGTGTTACTGAAAATCTTATTTAACGGGCAAAAGTGTCATTTGGAATGAAGAAAGTTACATCCAGGCTGCTTAGAATCATAATTTCTCTTCAGCTACCCAGCCTTATTTTTGCTACCAGCACACCACTATTTATGGTTCTTCAGCAGCCAACACTGTAGCCTTTCTTAAATTGTCAGAAACTTAACTTTCTGTTGATCAGGGACAACAAAGTCAGCACAAGACTGAAAATGCAGAAGACTAGAGTGTCAAGACTTGGGGTTTTTGCTAACAGAGTTGTTCATCATCAGATGTTTCCCCAAATGGCTCTAGAAAGCATTGATTATTTTTCTGCCTTCCCTTGAATTTATAAATTTAGTTTACTGGAGACTGAGAAAGAATAAAGCAAAGGTGTGGGATGGTCTAAATGACCCTAAGTAGCTTTACTGATTTGTTTGGCCTAGCATTTTACTCTGCTGCTTCATATAGGCTTAGATTTGAAACAACAACAACAAAAAACCCTGAATAAATTCAAAACCAGTCCAGGTTTTGGGGTTTTTTTGGCTAATTTCTTCATAACACAGAGGAAAAAAGTATAAAAACACAGTTGCATAAATGTTAATGGAGGAAAGGACTGGGGTAGGTAATTTGTGGCAGAAGAGTTTAAGTGTCTCCTGACCTTGCTTTTGGTGTGGCTGTGTAGAACAGGGAGGCTGCAGCTTGAGCACTGGGCTCAGGTTTGGGCGCCGCAGGAGAAGAGAGACATTGAGGGGCTGGAGCGAGTGCAGGGAAGGGCAAGGAAGCTGCGGCGGGGTCT
>WTSP01004802.1:20978-59391 GCA_025331215.1 Actenoides lindsayi | reverse complement strand
CAGCGCTGCCAGGGCACCACTAACCCATGTCCCTCAGCACCACATCTCCAGGGCTTTGAAACCCCTCCAGGGATCATGGGGACTCCACCACTGCCCTGGGCAGCCTGGGCCAGTGCTTGAGAGCCCTTTTGGGAAAGAATGACTACAAAGAATTTCAGCCTATGCTCTGTAACTGAGAGAAACATGAAGCACCAGCTCCCACCTGAAGCAGATATCCTGGATGGGGCTCTGAGCAACCTGGTCTAGTGGGAGGTCCCTGCCCATGGAACTAGATGACCTTTAATGTCCCTTCCAACACAAACCATTCTGTGATTTTCAGGACAGCCTGCTCCTGGGAGGACACTGAATACTCTGCAGCTGGTAATGCAGGCTGCAGCCACTGCTGTCATCCTTGGAAGCAGGTAATCCTTCTAAGTAGCACAGGGCAAGAAGCACATGACAAAACTTGCCCGTGTCTCAAACATCAGAAAGTGTCCATAAGAAATGCCTAGCTCCTCGGAACCCTGCCTTGACAAAAAACAGTGTTAAGGAAACCAGTGATTATTTAAGATATTAAAACAGTAAGAGAAGAATGAAATATTCTATGCAATACTTTTGACTGATTTTTGACTTTGTAAACTTAACCTGGGAAAGCTTTTAAGACCAAGGACTAGTATACTACTTTCCAACAAGTTCTCAGTGCTTCAGTATCATCGTCCTAGTTTTGCTTTATTAAAAAAAAAAACCAACAAAAGTTACTCTAACACTGACTAGTTGTAGACAAATGTTTTACTCCTTAACCTTTAACCTCCACGGAGAGGCCATCTGGAAAATCACCAGGGAATGCTCAAAATCTGAAGGGAGGTCAGGAACACCAAGCAGAAAACCTGTTTTGCTTTAAAGGTCTCTCTTTCTTTTATATCCAATTCTCATTTGAGATACACACATAACAAGAGCATTATAGAAAAAAAAGACTTTAAAGTGTCACTTTTAAATAGCTTTTTGAAAAGCAAGTGCAGCCACTGTTTCCATACCTGTTGGATAGTAGGCTTGTGAGTACTGCACCGATGGTGTGAAGCCGCTGTACTTTGGGAAGGAAGTAGCAATGGGTTGAGACTCTTCCTGAAGTCGCAGAGTAGAGGCAACAGTCTGGAGCATGTACGTGACCTCTGTTGGAAAACTCTGGAGTCCCCGAAAGGCAACACCTTTATCTGGAAAAGCTGGGGAAGATCCATGTCCTGGAAGCAACTCAAAAGAACCTTGCCATAGCATGGAAGGAACTGGAGTCCGCTCTGAGCTGGCTGTGGGTGAAGTGCCGTGGTTCTGGCATGAGGTCGGTGTGTAGGAGCAAGCGAAGAAACTATCTTGGTGATAAGGTTGGGGTGACCGTCCCACAGTCAGTCCTGCAGCGGGTACAAAATAAAGGGAAAGGAGCATTGAGGAGTTTTCACAGACAGTGAAAGGCAATATGAGGAGGCAAGGCTCTGCAGTGTGATTTGGGAAGGTTGCCTTTGCTCTTCATCCAGAAGCAGGCTGTGTTCTCTCACACAACACACACAAACTGCTCGGTGGCACATCAGTGCAGTGCCAATGCATCGTTACCCGGGGAGCATTCAATCTCCTTAAACTTGCAGTAACAAGTTACCAACATTTAGAAATGTGCTACAAATCAAAATGCCCAGTAAGTTACTAAACCAGAGCGATATAGAAAGTACTGTGTGTTCAATCAGACAATACATTAAAAACAAAACAAAAAAACCAAAGGGAAATTGTAAAGGAAAACTTCACTCAACTCAGCGTCATGCTGACAGCTCAGGGAAGGGCAACGTCAAAAGCCTCCAAGTGGTTTTGAAGGTACTTTAGGACAAGTCATTTCATTTGTCAAGACAAAGAAAAATTCAAAGCCAACTTTTTTTTATAGTCAGCTCAGCTAGTTCAGCTCAGGCTAAAACATCCCAAACTTTGCCATTTTGTTATTTTTGTTATTCCTTTTATTTCTCTTAGTTTCCTCTCTTAGCCAGTTACTATTTCACAAAACGGTATTTGCTTTTATACTGGCACAGCTCAATTTCTATCAGAGGTTTCCTGGCAACACAGAGAATGCCTCTGCTCGTCATACTCCTAACTTTGTGACCTCCTCAGCGTTGTCCATAGCCCTGCTAATTACGAGTTTCAGGACAGTTTGCATCAATGGGGTTTATCTAAAAGCCAGGTTTTCACAGACTTGGAGTTCTCAATTCTCACTTTTAAAAAAATACCCTCACATTTACCTCTTGCACCCCTCTGATGGGAACTAATCCAAGAAATGGGTAACAAACGGTCATTCTTCTGCGTGTTCATGTGAGATCATCAAGTACCACTAAACAAATACCACCTAACCCTGAAAATTTATGAAGAGCTAAGGTATAGGACGGTTTATTTCCTGTGCGGTGTTTTTACTGTATACAAACAGAGAATGAACAGGGCTATGCAAACTCCTTGGTTTATATTTTACCTTTGGACAGGGAAATTAACGTTAATCTCACTTTAACACACAAACAAGACAACAGGGGATGCCAAGTTATGAAGCACCAGTTGCTTTACAGGAATTGTTCCTGGATGTTGAACACAGAATTACACGTTGCAAGACATTTGGAACAGAGCGACACTCTGCCAGCAAAAGTATCTTTTCTCTATCAAATTACCTCACATTTAAAGCAAAGCCGTGCCCCTAAATAGTCGGTGCAGAGCGCACAGTAAATCGTCAGCCTGTTAGAACTCGACTGCATAGAAAACCTGATCATTTCCTTGTTCTGTCTTTCTAGAAACTGCGACTCCTAGAGCAAAAGCTCTCTTGAAACTGCACCCATAGAGGCCTAAAAATGAAAAGGCTCTACCTTTCTTAGCATTTCCTCCACCAATGGCCTGTGTTCCATCGGTCAGACCAGCTAGAAGTCTGTAAAGACTCCTTACTCTTAACAATGTTTTAATTGTTAAATTAAATCTTTAAATTAAACACTTCCTAGCCTTGCTATTCAAATAAGTTCCTTCCCTTCTCAAATGCTTGACTTTGTTTCCTTACAGGTGCAGGTCCACACACACCACGGAGGACACCACATGAATTAGACAGTGATTCCTCCTCCATGACAGTAACCAAGGATAAGCATCACGATCCCTCCCCTACCCTCTTCTCTGTGCAGGCTGGTGCTGCAGAAGCGGCAACACCAACTGCTTCTGCCACATCACCTGCACCGAGCCCGACAGCTCTGCACCCAGGGGGTGCTTCATCCTGCTCAGAAACCAGCTGCAAACAGCCCGCTCCAGTCTGCTACCCAGATCCTTGCGCTGAGCCAACTGTTGCTGTATCGGCTGCGGGGATGGTGACCATCGACACGTCACCAAGGGAAGGGGCAGTAGGACTGCTCTTCTGCTAGCAGCCCACGCTTCAGTCAGAGCAAGAGCATTGCAAAGCAAGGTATTCGCATCTCCCTCACGCAGCATCAGCCGCAATACTCTTGAGCTTAATGGAATTTGCGGAATAATTTTCCCCGAGAGCTTAGACTTGTCTTGGCAAACTCAGATCCTTTCAAGGAGGGTTAGAAAGAAAACAAGTTCTGAGGCTTTTCAACAATATTATTTTCTATTTAGCGCTCACCTACCCATTCAATCCTCTTTTAAAACCATCTAGCTTGTAATTCTTTTTCAGGAGATGACTGACAGGAATCTCATAACTAGGTCTTTTCTCCTTCGCACAAAACTGACAGGCAGGTGATGACCACAAATTAAATGACTGTTTATTAAGCATCCCTACTGATGAGCCAGGGGGAATAACGATCATCTCGTAGAGCTGTGCCAGCTCCACAGAGATCAGGCAAGGCTGTTCTTAGTGTAGTACACCAGGACTGTATTGTAGTCTACAGGACAAGTGCAACACGGGTGAACCACGTTACCCGTGTGAACCACATTACCCGTGCTTACTGGCAGCAGCTCTACCCGCATCGAGAGCAACCATTCTTCTACACCGGGTGAACCAAGCAGCCACCAGCGAGGCCAAGCAACCCTCCTCCATCGAGGGAGCAACTTTCAATCCCCACACCACCCAACAGAGCCCCGCGTGGCGTGGCCTGCCCTGCCTCACCGGGGCCGGTACAGCCGGGCAGCTGCTGGAGGTGGCCGGGCAGCTCCGTGCTGGCCGCCAGCTTCACCTTCTTGGCCCTCGTCAGACGCTTCAGGTGAACCACGAGGTCGGGGCGGTCGCGGCAGAAGTGGGGGCTGCGGTAGCAGTGCAGGTGAGAGATGGAGCCGTCGCCGTCGCCGCCGCCGGGAGCCAGCAGCTCCTTTACCAGCTTGCGGAACCCGTAGAGGTTGAGCTGCCGGATGAAGCTGGCGAAGCTCCTGGTCTTGAAGAGGCTGGCGTCTCCTGCCGCCCCGTCGCCGGCCAGCCCCGCGCCCAGCACCTCCCGCACGAAGAGCTGCTCCTCGATCAGCAGCCTCTGCCCGCCGCTGTCCCAGTAGATGGAGCGGAAGCGCGGGCTGTTCACCAGCCGCCACAGCTTGGCCGGGAAGCTCTCGGGGTTGATGGAGTCCGGCAGCCGCGCCTCCTCCATAGCGGCGGGAGGGCCCCGGCCGCTCCCGCTCCAGCAACGGCCGCTCCCGTTCCAACGGCCGCTCCCGTTCCAACGGCCGCCGCCCGCCCCGCACCGGACACGTGCCCGCCCCCGCCCCGGCCCCGGCCCCGGCCCCGGCCCGACGGAAAGCCGGCACCGGGGGCTTTTTCTCAGGGCCACGCTGCTGTGACCCGCTGGGCGCAGCAGCAGGTGGGTGCCACGCAGGACCCCGGGCACCGAGAGGGACCCGCGCTCTTCCCTCCCGAGTCACTCACAGCCCCGGGACACAACGGGGGTTTTTCTCCACCCTAAAAACAAATAGAACACTCGGACCACAGTGACAAGTTAAAACGGAACACAAACATTTGTCTGAAGTGGGGGTAATGGAAAAAAGAAGAAAGCAGCTTCTCTCTCTCTCAACATGCCACAGGAAAAGATTGTTAATACGGTTCTTTAGTAAAAGTACTCCAGCAAATGTACAGGAGTCTTACTGGGAACACCCTGAAACTCATCATTGTTTCGAGATGCTGGCTGTCGTGCTTCTCGGTGGCTCCGATTCAGAATCAGACATTAATTAACAGAATCTCAGCACTGGGTCCCATGGAAGCTCTTATGTACATAAGACCGGCTGTATTTTTGTGCCTGTTTAATGTAAAACTTCCTTTGGGAAATAGGGTGCTAAATCAGCAAGGCAACACCGGCAGAAGTTACTTCCCGGTTACTGTGGGTCGGTCGGTCATGTTTGAATTGGCAGCAATCAGGGAAAGCAGCTTTTGGCTTTATTAAAAAAAACGCCTGTTCCATATCTGTTTGACAAACTCTGGAACAAAGTGAAGCCAACTGCCAGAGAAACAAACTGCCAGAGAAACAAACCACTGCTCTTTAGCAAACCAACCGAGGTAAAACCACTGAAACAAGGAGGTGCAGTTGTAGAAGTAAAATAACTGTGCAGTGTTGGTAATGCTAATCTTGTGAAGAATTACAAGAGCTTCAGTTATGTCAGGACCTCGGTGGGACACATTCCAGCTGAAAAATAGACTCAGATCTTCCAGGCCTTTGGATTGACAGTGGGGGAGAGATGGGACAAGATGCGGCATGTGTTGAGTGCTACCCCTGGGTCCTCAGGCCTTCCATGAGCTGCCAGCAGCTCCGTCCCCTCCTGGCTCTCCACCGTGCCTCTCCTTGCGGTGCCTCCAGTTTGGAGACACACTTCCACATCTTTCTTTGTGGTGGCACACCCCAGACCAGCACCTTGCCCGTGAACAGCCTATAGGATTTTAGGCAATCGATGGGACAGCTTTACACCGGTTTTCCGTGAATGTCAATACAAATCCCGTTTAATCCCATCCACTTCCTGTCAGGGTAATATTAAACCCAAAAGTGAATTAAAGACAGTTTATGAATCAGCACAGATGAGGATTTTCCACTTGACAAAGCTGAGAATTTTGTTCTCCTAGAAAAAAGAATGACTTCTCATTCTGTCATATAAAATATTGACCTTACTAGATACCAATCTCCACCCAAATAATGGCATCATGAGAGTTAACGCCTTTCTTGTAGAGAAAAAAAACATCATCCACAAGGAGCAATTCAGGAATCTGAGTCAGTGATCAAAAATTCCAAAAAAGGACAAAGTCCACAGTAGAACTAAAGTTGCTATTGGTTTTACCAGCTTAATAATTACACAACTAGCTAATAATTACTCCACTGGCAAGCTTACCTCCTGCATAATTAACACTGAATTTTTTAGTAAAGGCAATAATCCTAAACTGAGCCTAAATTTAGGCTGCCCATCTGACATGTTTCTAGCCATGCGTTTGAGAGGTAGAGCCTTTACCAGGGAGTCTTCAGCTTTCTTATCGCAGTTAAAGACAAAATGAGAGTCACCCTCTAAGGTGGATGCCTTTCCCCATTCCTCTCGCTGACACACACCTCTCTGTTTCTTCACCTCCTCGTTTTTCAAAATAGAGGCATTTGGTCTGGATTAGGAGAGCACTGCAGTGCTCTGCACTTTAATGGTGCTGCTAAGTGAGACCAATTAACTGGTGCAGTTCTCATAGCTCAGGATGTGACTATTTCCACACACACACAGTGCATGGCATCGCCTCCTGCACCAGGAGGGTGTGAGGACACCCACTCTGCCTTCCCCTCCAGTGCCTGGTGCAGACCTGCCTGAAAACAGTGATGGTTTTTCCACTGAAGCTAAGGACCCTGGAGTCAGGTTACAGAGGAAGGAAAAGAAACAGCTATTGATGCTTTTCGCTTTTGCTAGCAGAGGCAAAAAAAATCCATGTGGAACAATGTCATTTTTAGATATCTGATTTTTTTTCTTTCTTAAGTATTAAATAGAAGAAATAAGGTTGTTACTGCAGCATTATGTGGTATAGCACAAACTATTTGCACATAAAAAAGACAGTTCGATATTAAAAGAAGTTATTTAGCTCCAAACTTGCTTTACCTACACTACGCAGAATGACGGGTGTTTCTGTCATGCCATGTGACAGTATTATCCTACACTGAGCTGCGCTCCTAAGAGCATATCTTCTATTTCCAAGAAAAAAAAAATCATTTTCATGTGACCTCTTTTACAGAGGTCTCTGTGATTTCACAGCACATTTCACACCATCAGATGCTATTAAACCTCCATCAGATGCTATAAAACATTGAGCCGCAACCTGGGCACACAGGCTAGCATCCAGGATGGCAGCTGCCCCTTTCAGCGTCAAACAAAGGCATTTTCTGCTTTCCCCACCCAGGCTGAGAACCTGCCTCCCTCCACCTCTGCCCAGCCCTGGCCAGAGTGGTGGGCAGCCGGGGTTGCAGGGTGCTGGTGCTGGGTGTGCTCTGGCCACTCTCGTGCCCAGCTCCCTGCGTGGCTGGCACCTCGGGGCTGGGTGGCTGTGTGTGGAGAGGGGCAAAATGCCTTGGCTGCGATGCTGTGTGGTACTTACCCTCATCATGTGGGGTCTATATTCAGGTCACTGTATTCAGTGACTTAAAACATTTGTGCACATCAGACCCCTCTCCAGAAGGGAGTCTTGTGACCCTTCTGGAGCTACATGAAGCTGGTCAGAGGTGGTTCAACAATTTGCAGCTGCAAGTTCATTATTCCGCTTGTAATGTTTCTTCAAAAGGAGGGATCTAAGAAATAGCTCTTTGGAGATGACAATAGAATATTCTTTTCTTTTGGTATAGTCACTTAATTGTAATACTTTGAACACTAAGGCGATATTTTAATGCAGATATAGGGCTCTGTATGTGGCATGTTGCTTTTTCAGCAGGTGCAGAGCTAGGAACTGATGTAGCAACTTCAGTAACTCCAGGCCACCTGTCTGGGACTTTGCTATCATTCCTCCAGCTTTGTTCAGAGAAGCCAGGTCTTGCACAATCACACTGCGTGTGCCGTTACCAAACAGTTCCTTTCAAGCAAATATGACTCCATTAACCAGCTTCAGAGAAGCGTGACAGCAGCACAGCAGCCTCAGCAGTGCACGTTTCCTCCCCTATTTGCTTGGTTACAGGTGAGCGAGAGCTCAAGGTCCCCAGCAAGGGGAAGGGACCCATGAGATGGCCAAGGATCCTGGCAGGAGCACGTGAGAGAAAGGCACAAGAATTCAGGCTCTGCTTCTGCTCATAGAAGTGCTTATTGGAGAATAAGAATTAAATGCAAGTTAGATGTGTCCATGCTCCTGTCTGAACTGAGGCACCCAAGACCTGCTAATTACTGCATGGAGCTACAGTGACACGCATGGGAGTGAAACCACATCTACAGTCAGCACACGTCCACAGCTGACTCCTCATCTGGGTAATCACAGCTCTGCTTTTTACAAAGGGCTTTTCGTTCTGAAAGATGTCAAAACACATGCAGGCATAAATTTTGGTTATGTCTTTGAGGCTGTCAGGAGCATCACTCTATGCTTTCTTGTTAATCTTCCTGTAAGAGGGAACAGCTCCCTTTCAAGACTTAAAAGTTACACAAAACCCACAGAAGTCCTAAACCAGATATTTTATTTGTCTGTTATCAGCCCCTAAAGCCCATTGCTGAATCAATTCTTGGTGTATTACAGCCATACGGAAACTATAACAGAGCTTGTATTAAAGCAAGAGCATCCAGTGGAAGGCTTGCGTATAACGATGTCACAGGTGGCCAGGCTTTTACAAAAACGTAAGCTTTTGATGATGACCGTAAGGAAATAGCATTTTTTTAAAGCAGCTCAACACTGCCAGATTGAAGATTCTTACTAGAGAAAGCACTGCTTGTGTAAAGACGAGCATAGGATGTGCAGTTGGAAAGTGAGCATCAGTTTTCCATCTGGGAGCAAACCATCCCTTAGCAAACCCCTGCCAGGCGAGGACACTTCCGCACGCCCGCTGCTGTCACAGGCAGACAGTGGGTTTGACCTGGTGTACGTTGAGCATCCCTCTGTGCACAGGGCAAAGGAAGCCAGACCCAGCTTGCTGTCCTGCTGCAACGATGAGTGGCAAGAACAGACTGTTTTATTTGTCCCAGACTAATGAGCTCGAGCAGTTCTCTGGGAGCACATTGGGATATATATGCAAACTGCATTATTTCATTTAATTGAATGTTTCCAACATAGAAAGAAGAACATTTGCATGAGAAGATGTTTCATTACATTACTCACCTTAACAATGTTGTATTTGGGTTTGTGGTTTGTTTGTGGTATTTACTAAAGAGACATCTTGTTTATAGAAACCCTCCAGACACTTACATTATGGAAATGCCATTTGCTGCCTATAAAACCCAAGTTTTCCAGAGAGTAAAAAGCCCAACTTAGTAGTAATGTCAGGTTTATGCTGTTACACAGATGCCTCTGTTCTGCCAGCTCCATTCAGATCTCCGCTTACGCTTCATTATTAGCATAAAGAAAAGAAAGGCTTAGGCAGTAAAGCCCACAGGAGAAAGTCTGTTAAACACATTCCTTGCAGGTGAATCAGAGAAGATATCTGAGTCTTGGGTGCTTGTCCTCTGAAAAGGTTTTTCTAATTCCATTTCCTCCCCCAAGCACATCCTTCTGCAAAGTAATTCCTGCAGGGATGAGTGGTCACTGTGTGTCAGGGGAGCGTTCACTTGGAGCACTAGCACTGGAAACAGTGGTGTGCTTGGCAGTGTCTCAAGCCACATGAGGCCTCTGCTCTTGGGACTGCATCTGTCCTCTTCCCTTCCCACAACTATCTTAGGAAAAAACAAGATTTGCATTACTCTTACCTCATCCAGCTTCTCAATTTCTTTTTTAGAGGAAAATACATTCTTAAGTCACATGTCGACATTTTTGTACCCATCGAAGCATCTTAATTTTCATATGTAAATAGCCTTCCACTCCGATTCGCAACTGCAGCAAACTGTCAGTCTTCAGTGGAAATGCCAGGCTGTAGACTACTATAGTTAACATTATTTTGCATCAGAAGGATGAAACTCATTTTCCTGTCACTGTCTTCTGATGCTAAATCCTCTGCAATCACAAAGGCCAAGACAGAACTGGGTGGACACAAATAAAAACACTGATTATTCTTTCCGAGGAAGAGAAGAATTTTCACAGCCATTGGTTTGAAATTGGCCACACGCTCCCACTTGCTATTTGTCACCAGAGATCCCAGTCCATCTCTGCAATGCCAGGGCTGGCTCCCACCGTGACCCGTCAGAGCGGCAGCTGCCAGCCCCGGCTGTCCCGGCATCGCTTGCCCACGTGCCGAGGAATCCGAGCTATTCCATTACGGACGGGCAGACACTGCTCCGAATGGAACAAGTGCTGCTGAAGGCTCTTGGGCACCCCAGGAGCAGCAGGATGCAAGTGTCAGTGTTGGAGGCAATTGCTGTGGCATGCTATCAGATGCTGGTTTATTGAGCGGGGGAGTGTATAAGGGTTTACAAATTAACTCTTATCTAGTGCCAACTTTTCCTGTCTCCTGCTTTTTGGTTTTAAGAACTGCAGATCTGTCCCAAACACCTAGGGTTACGGTACAGGTCCCGCCTCGGGCAGAGCAGGGTGCCCTGTCCAGCAGCTGCCCAGCAGGTATCACTGCTGCCTGGCAGGTTGACTCCTGATTTACTTAGGCTCTGAAAGATTTGGTGTGCTTTTAAAGAAGTCTCTTGATTTTTGCCGACTGTTCTGATGAAAACTTCACTCGAGACCCCACATTCTGGAGCTGACATGTGGGCTGTCCATCCCTGGAGATTTTTGAAAACCTGACTGGACAGGGTCCTGAAGAACCCAATCAAACATTGACATTGGCTTGCTTTGGGTGGAAGGTTGCCCTAGATGGTCTCCAGCAGTCATTTCCACCTCAATTTTTCCCATGACTCTGCAATTACAACACAATGCTGCCTGGCCATCAGCAGAAGAGTTTAGCTTTCTGCCACAATTGGCTGAACACTGGATATGTCTGTCTTTGCAGAGTTCCTCTGGGAGGATGCCTTTGGCTTCTGGCAAGCGCTACCTCTTTTATAATGGCAGTTCTCAACCCAGGCATGCCTGAAAGGTGGGGAGATGGACCGCAGAGCATGGCTCTGGGCTGCGCTTCTTTGCCGGCACACACAGAGCAAAGACTTCAACTCAGATCTGAAGCTCTCATTCAGCCAACAGTAAATGAAGGGGTTGTAGCAAGTGCTGCTCATGGCAAACCAGTGAAAAGCAAAGTATAGAGCATTGCTAGTGTGGATGGCCCTACAGGAGATCAACACCACATAGCAGTTCAGGGGGAACCAGCATACTGCAAACACAAGCACCACTACCATCAGCATCTTCAGTGTCATCTTCTTTTTCCGTTGATGGGCATAGTATTGCTCCATGGTGAGGTCCCCAATGGCATTTCTCAGCCATAGCTTCTTGGCGACCATGGTATATGTGATAGAGATCACAAGCAAGGGCAGGACATACAAGAGAACGAAAGTAGTCAAGTCCAAGTACTTCCAGAAGAGATCAGCAGGAGGAGGGAAGCTGGGGAGGCAGACCATTCGTATTGTTCTGTTTCTGGAGATCAAAGAGAGAAAGAACTGTCAATTCCACTACCAGATGCACACAACACCCAGAGGACAAATATTTCAGATGTTCTTACCAGTTGCAGTAAAGGTACAGATAGCAGAACTCATTCAGGAACATGGACAAGTGCCACTTACATTGGAAAACTTTGCTTTAAGTTTGATCATTGGCCCCAGTGAAGTTATTTTAAACACATCCCCAGGAAAAGAAAGAAAAATAATCTGTATTGATGTCTGTGCCCTCTAATGACAAAGAGCACCTCTCTTCTGTGCCTGCCTCAAATTATAGGGCTGAATCTCTGAGCCAAAATCAACTAACAATCCTGAAAGCAATTCCCTTGATTTTTGCTGTCCTTCTGTGAGAAACCCACCACTTAGTCAAAGAGGAGGAAGACTTCTCTGTTTCACCGTACTTTCTGTTTTACAATCTGTGGGGCTTTAATTAAAATACCCATGTCATATTAAAAAAAAAAAAAAAACCAAAACAAACCACCATGTAAATGTCTTACCCAATATAAAATCTTGTCAAGGTCTGATAAATGGCATGAGGTAGTGAGAAGCAGCTGGCCAGAACCCAGATGATAATGATGCAAATCCCTCCTTTCACCATGGACATACGTGGCTTCAGAGGGTGCATGATAACCTGCAGAGAACAACCAACCCTGAGGATTTACAGCATCTTCAGTTGATAAAAACAAGCTCCAACCTTTAGAAAAAAAGAATGGATCTTTGCTTTCCCCATGTCCAGGAGCAAGCATTTCACACTGCTGACCAAGTAAGACCCAAATAGCACGTGTGCTTAGCAGGACATCAAGGAGTGCTCAGCATGGACTTCACGTGTGGCACAAGTTAAAAGCCAGGAGGATGTTCTAGCTTGGACTGTAGGGAGTGTGGGAAGCCTCCGAATTGCTACAGACAGGGTCTCCAATGGAGGTGGCAGCCACGGGGCTCACAGTTGGCATTTGGTGGGCTCGCAAGACATAGCGAAGAACCTGACCGTGACTGAGAACCACAGCTGGGTGCAACCCTTGGCCATCCCAGCACCAACAAACTTGAAGGCTGGTCTCTCATATTCAGAGGCTGGCCAAGCAGGGCATACTCCATGTGTGTTTGCTGCTCAGGAGGGCTACTTGATCTGACAACACCTTGGCCACTCCCTGAGCCTCACGCTGCGGTCTGAAGTGCCTCAGCAGCTCTGCACCCCTCCAGATTTAAAAGGCAGAGAGGAGAGACTCATTCTACAGGACCGCGAAGAGTCTAAGGACTGGAAAATTTGAGGAGTTGTGCGAGTATTAAGTGATACTCCTGGCCCAGTGCCCTGAGCGGAGAAAGACACTCAGTGTCATTCAGCAGCTGGACTTCAGAGCTCGTGATGGTTAGATATCTGCTGAGCTACATGCACTATGGATAATTACATTAGACAATGAAACAGTAATTAAAAATAGACCTATCATGTCATCCAAATGATCTCTGGAGTGAAGAAGTCTTCGGTATTCTATGCATGTCTTTTCTCATTTTATATATATATTGGAGGTCCCTTCTGTGGTTCTGTGAGATATATATACACACACACACATACACTTCATCAAGCCTCTACGACTGCCCTGGAGCATCTGTCTGCTCTGGTGCCCCTCAGGACCTGCAGTATTTTTAGAGAAAACTGTTGATCTCTCTTTGCTCGGTGACGCCTCCTTCCTTCTGTCTTTATCTCCTTGGGCCCTTCTAGCTAGTTCTGGTGCTGAGGAACCTACTCCACTGAATTTAAAGGCAGGTATTGTGTCTGCCCTTAATTAAACAAAGACTTCTGAATACCTGGCCGTGACTTGCAATCAACCCCAAATCTACTGATTAAAATGAAGCATTATCAAAATGCTCTGCTTTCAGGAGCTGTAATTTTGCACATAGAATGAATGGGCAGACTACCAAACGTTTTGTGAAATGATCTATACTCTGACAGTCACTGTCATTTTCTGACACCAGATGGAGCACATCCCAGATGATCAGAGTGGGATTTGTTATTGTTTTGAACTTCATCTAGCCATGTCCTTTACCCTGTGAAAATACTTTTCAGTAACAAACATTTCAGTGGCTCCAGCACTGTGAGAAAAACAGAGTCTGCCTGAGAGGGCACTTTGCAGGATCTGCTCTCCCAGTGCAACACGTTTATCATCTTAAGCAAAAACTACCAGCTGTACAGCACTTCACAGAGACCCTTCAGTTTGCACTCACTTCTTGACCTGTAAGGTTTTCCTGGGTGGTATGTGCCAAAAAGTATTGGCATGCGGGTAGGAGAGGAGAATTTCTCACCTTGAACTGAACATGCTGATAAAGTTCTTGCTGCTTCCAGTTTTAGGAATCCTAAAATACTGGGGCAAGCCTAAAACCTGTAAGACTCTTCACAAATACATACTGAGATACTGCATGGGCCTGCTGGTGCTTGGACTTCGGAACATATTCCCACCACGCTTTCCGGGCTGTACTGCACAGAGTGGCTGCAGTGGGCAGGGTCCCCTGGAGATCATTGACTCCAATGCTCAGAGCAAAGCAAGGTCAGCTGGAGCAGGCTGCCCAGGGCAGCTTCTGGCTGGGTTTTGAATATCTTCAAGGATGGAGACTCCAAAACCTCTCTGGGCAGCCTATTCCAGTGTTTGATCCTCCTCACTATAGAAAAACACAGGGTTTTGTCCACCACCATGAAAGCTACAGTTCTTGATTCCCAAGGCAGTGCAGGTTTCCAGGTACTGTGATTTGAAGGGGGAAGGAACACGTATTTAGAGCCTTATCTTGTAGCAAACATAGGGCCAATGTATACCACATACCTGGTGCCGATCCAGAGCAATGGCAGCAAGGGTCAGCACGGACACGTGAACGGAGCAGTACTGGACAAACCGGCTTACGTGACACATCAGCTTCCCAAAAACCCAGGTACTGCTTACAAACCGCACCTGAGGAACGGACAAAACTGGTTTAAAGAGTGTGCCTTATCCCAAGGGCAGCAAATAGGCTTCCCAGGAGCATGGCAAGGAAGAAGTGCTTTAATATAGGTTCCTTGCGTTTTGTAGATGCACTATAGCTATATTTTTTTTTTCTGGGGAGACAGTGACTGTGCAAGAGGCTCTGAAACACGGGTGAGATTTATTACACAGCACAAACAAACCCTCTTGCGCAGTGCTCCGTGGATGTGTTTGCATGTGCCCGCGTACACGTACATGCGTTGTATGCAACACGGCTCTTCTTCAATAAAGAAAGAAATCTTAGCCCAGCTCCCCGGTGAGGCTCTGCTGGGCAAAACAGCAGCTTGCCTCCTTTAGAACAGGAGCGTGTTTGAATTTGTGGACACTGAAAGTTCACTGAGGGCATTGAAATAGCGAGGTCGACACCTCTGAGGTGGGACCACCCGCTTGTGGAGCAGCCCTGCCCCGTGTCTGTACTGTCCCTGGGGTCTGCAGCTGCCAGCCACTGACGGGAGGTGGGTGCCAGGGGCTTGGCACACTGGTCTCTGAGCCCACCTCTCCTCTTACAGCCTCCTGTGAAACGCATCAACAGCGATTCCAGAGGTGTCAGTTAATTGAGGCAAACAGAGAGGAGAACTTTACCCTGCAGCTGAAAAAGGCTACTCACACTTCCCAAACTGGGCTGACCTCCTCACCCACCCGAGCTCTGCAGGTACGGAGCCATCTCCCCTACCTGGGCACGAAACCCAGCTGTGCTGGGGTGGGAGGCAGGGGGGCAGGAGGGGGAGCTCGAAGCCTCCCTGAGTCCCCAGTAGCATTTCTTAGGAGTTCCCAGACCGGTGGCACTTACTGCGGCTTTTCTGCACAGATGTGTCTCTCCCTTGTTAATCCTGCACAATATTTATTCCAAATTAATGTAACTCATTCTCAAAACAGATTCAGCTAATTTGAAATAAAGCCCATTTGCTACAAAACATCCGTCTGCACAGAAAATTAGTGAAGACTAGCTAATCTGTTTTCAGTTAGATTAATTTATTTCCCTATAGAGACGACTGCAGCAGCAATGACACTGTCACTGAAGTTGTAGCAACGCGTTGTTTCTTTGCAGTTGATGTAAAGCTCTTTCCTAGGAGATTACAGCTGTCTAATTGCTTGTGCCCGACGCGCGGCTGTTGCTGTGCAGCACACACGAGGGCACTCTCCTTTCCCTGAACAGGTTGCCGGATGCAAATCCCATCGGAGCAAGGCAGAGAAATCCCATCAAAGAAGCAGGATCCATTGAAGAAAAGGCAAATTCAAACTGGTGATTCAGGAAGGCAGAGGAACCCTATGGCAGCTCCGGGGAAGGAGAGAAGCGGGAGGATTTGGGATGCTTTTGAACCAGAGGGCTGTGTCAAATTTGGATAGAGCCCCACTTGCAGTGACAGCCGGGCAAGAAATGAATCTGGTTAACTCTTCCTACGTCATTCTTTTAATATTTTTATATGCCTTATATTATTTAATAACTGAAAATAAACAAAGGACGATGAGCCTTGCGAAGCACAGTTTGTAGTGCCTGGGTCAGAGGTGTGCCAGGACAACACGACTCAGCACACACCCATCGGTTTCCCCTGCCACAGTCTGCACAAGGACTGACCACGTTTGCGTCGTTTCCATAGCAAATGGGCAGTTAATTGGGCTTTCTAATGTCAAACTTCTCCCCACTGCCTTCCCCATCAAAAGAGGGAATGTCAGGTAAGGGGACACAGCTGCACCTTGTCCAGGGGGACAGTGGGGCGGGGGGGACGGGACGCAACATAAAGAAACTCTGTGCATTAGCCCATTCCTGGCCCGTGGGCTACACGTGTTCACAGCTGACAGGCACACACAGACACCAGCACAACACAGACAAGCTGGGCGCTCACCAGAGTGAAGGGGGTGTTCAAAATGGTGATCATCACATCGGCAACGGCCAGGTTGACGATGAAGAGGCTGGTGGCAGAGTGCATCCTTTTGTTCTTGACCACCACGTGGCACACCAGGATGTTGCCGAAGAGCGAGATGCAGATGATCACGGAGTAGGCTACGATCAGCAGCACCTTCACCGTCCGGCTCTGGGACTCGCCCTCATACTTGGTCCCGTTGTCAAAGTCCCCCAAGTCCTCCAGGTCCAAATCACTGTGGAAGAAGGATTGGTTAGGGAAGCCGTAGAGCACAGAGAAGAAGTTGGTGGTGTTGTGATTCTCAGCTCTCCAGAAGGGCTTGGAGATGTACTGCAAAGGGAACCACGTGTGCCTGCTCATGGCTCGGGAGGCAAAGCTCCAGCACTGCCCGCGTCCCCGGGTAGGCTGCGCCTTCCTCTCTGCCCTCCTCCCCGGCAGCTCAGGTGCTGCAGTCAGTGGTTGCAGGAGGGAACACACACACTTGCATTTTTAAAATCTGCCCTGTGATTGCAAATGACATAAGAGAGTTGATAAATGGGTCCTTCTTCCTGTGCTGATTACACCTGAGCTTTGCTCCTGGGGCTCTCCAGCTGCTGTCCTTTTCCACTCCCATATGTCCTACATACAGAAGCTGATGCAGATGCTGAAATATCAGAGATCCTCAAACACTTTCTCTCTACACCTAGTGAAATATTTCCTTTTGGGCACTATTCTGCTTCTCTCCCACAACTTCTCCTTGGAAATCTGCTTTATTGGTTCTCCACATAGTCCTTCATCCATGAGGGCTGTTTCCCAAGAGTTTTCAGAGCTTGCCAGAATCAAAAAAAGCAAGGGCTTCCTTTCCCTTTTCTTTCCATCCTCAAAGTCTCTCTGAGCTATATGCCGAGGCAGCTTCGCTGGGAGGCTGAGCGGTCCCTGCTTTCCCCGTGCTATATACAGCCTGCCAGATGACACACCGCGTGTGCAGCAGCCAATAGCACATCTCTGACTGCACTACCCTGAGGTGGAATTGCAACCCCACACGTAGACGGTGGGAGAGTCTGACAAGTGCAGATGTATCAGAGCAGCAAAATACAGAGAGAGTGGATGTGCCCTGATCATCCCTATCTCCCCCCCCTCCTCCTCCTCCTCCTCTCTGGGTACCCAGCACAATAGCTGCATGGGTTGAAACATCTTTACTAATTTGCAGCACCTTTCTCTCTGTTCCAGAGTTTTAGCAGACAGAGAACATCTGAGGATTTCTGCCTCCAGAGAGCTCCCAGCTTTGTGCCTGACACTGTCCCGTTCTCACTCTCCCATGGCACGAAGGACAGTGTAAAAAGTGAAAAACAACCTGGCAGCACCAGGCTGTGGGACAGGCAGGTCTACATACTGGATTGCAGACAAAACTCAATCTCTTCTCAGTTTTGACAGACTCGACATCCCAGCGTTCATTTGGAAACACAGAACGTCTTTTACCGTAAGTGGTTTTATCCCAGGTACCTTCAGAGATGCCACCAGGCTTCTCTGCCCCTCTCCTCAGCATCACCAGAGCCCTTTTCCTCCTGGCCCACAGCCAGCCCCTCCTGCACTCTGCCCAGGGACTGAGCCGAACACGTGTCTGGCCCAGGGCATTAACTGGCAAGCAGGTTGTTTCATCATCTTCTTCATAGTTTCTGTGGTGTGAGGGTACTGATCACCTCAGTCAGGGTTTTATTTGGAGGACAGTAAGTCACGCATACAACACTTACAGCTGTAAGGGTGGAGGGCTGCAGAATGCCCAAGATCTGAGGCTGGGCTCCTGCTTCCAGAGAAGAAAGGGCCACCGTGTTTCTGCACTTGTCTCTGGAGATGAAGGCTGCCAGGAACTGCTGGTGCTGATGTGGGGATGAATGTCACCACATGTACACGTGTGTACATACACACACGCGATGGGCTCCAGGGTGAGCGAGCACCTGACGGCACCTCCCCAGCAGCACCGCAGAGACTGTGGACTCGGGCAGGGCTCCGTCACTCTCTGGGTAGGAAGGGCACCTTTGCCCATGTTCCCGTTTGTCCCCATGCCGTGCTTCAGAAGGATGACTTGGCAGGAAGGAGCTCAGCCATACACGCAGAGACCCGGCCGCTGTGAGATGTGCACCGGAGCCGTGCTCTTCTCATCCTACAGCATTCCTCACAGAACTCAAGGGTTCAAACTCTTCAGCAATCACATGCTGGTTTGCTGCAGTTATTATCCGCTTACAAACATTCGGAGTTGTTTCTACCAGACTTTCGTGCTCATCATGCATCCTAACTAAGCATTTGCACTGGCTCACCTCGGTCAGACAGACAGAGAGAGAAACGTACTTTATCACACAGTCCTTCAAGCTGTGTGGTGTTTCCATAGGCTGCTTCTGGCTTTCTCACTTTGACACTACCCAAGTCAAAAACTTTTTGAACTTTTCATTTTCATGAGATCATTCAGCATTTTAATTTGTGGTGCATTTTTGTTATCAAAAAGAAATGTCAAGTTGCTGAAATTCCAATTGAGCTGAAGATCCGTTTTCTGAACAGATGTAACGTAGACTAAACGTTGACGAGGGCCAAAGAAATCAGAGCTGTACTATAAAAATTCAGATCCTTGTTTGCTCAGTAGTCTAGAAAATCTAAGTAAAGAATGAAAGCACTTAAAAAAATAAAATCCATGCATTTGATTGGAGCGTGACAGGTAAAATAAGAAAAGGCCTGATCTTCTCAGTTAAAATTTTCCAACACTCACCAGATGCTAGTCACACAGCTCACGTTGTCAGCATATGTAATCTGACTCAGTCCTGTCCCTGACATTATGAATCCACCTGGGATTTGACGTGTGCATATTTAAGTATGACCTCACACCTCACCAGTGCAGCTACCTTCCCACTACTCGCCTGCAGGGACTTGTTCCTGTCTGACAAGGGTACATCAGGTAATTCAGCAGCAGTTTCTTTGTACAGTATGCAAAGTGTGCAGGGTCAAGGCTGCTCATTCTTGCGCCTGAATTTAAACTAATTTTAAAGAAATAGCTTCTGAAGACGTGATTCGTCTTCATTACTGGACAGTACTTAACAAGCCAAATCACAATAGTAATGGTGCCCTTCCCCCCAGGCTGTGTTACCAGAGCCTTAGCAGGTATATGTATTAAAGTGCTTGTCCCTGTCTGCTCCCATGAAAATGAAAGCATTTTCTCTCCATTACTAGAGTACTGAGCTTGAAAAGCTGAATAAAATTGTCCCTACAGTTCCCTGCAGATTATTATATTACTTGTTTCTGAGATATGTAAAGACCCTGTAAGAGGACATAAGAGAAATACTGAGAACAGGAGGCCATTACATTAAACGATTTCCTAATGCAGAAGTTCCCATCATGCTCCAAAGGTGCATTTTCAGCTTCTTGTCTGTGTCTCCATCCGCCCTTCTCCGAGCTCTGTTGCTGGTGCCAAGCTTGGGCCTCCCACACCAGTGGGGAAAGGTCATGAAAGGTGCTTGAGAAAAAGGTGCTGCTTGAAGCTGCTCCTGCTTTTGAGCCATTTCGGCTTCAGCACATGCAAAGAGCAGCAGCACAATCTGCAGAGGAACTGGCTGTGCCTCCAGAGCATCCTCTGTCCTCGCAGGTCAGGCTCTGCCGGAGACCATGCCGCAGGAAGAAGGGAGCACACAAGTCATGGCCAAACCTGAAACAAGTCTTTCTGATGTAATAATGAGATTTCTGGCTTGGAAAAAAAGAAAACGTCTCTGCTTTGCCAGTCAGAGTTGAAAGCAGCTACAGCAGATGGGAAGTTTTAGTGCTTGAGCCTTGTCCAGCAGGAGAAAATTCAATAGCTGAAATTCCCAAGACTACATGAGGAAATATTAATTCAACGTGCCTGTTGCATCAGACATCTTTTTGAAAGACCCCTGTTCCCTAGAGAAGCTCATAGTTTACACTTTTCTCTTTTATTTGGAGGTTTGATAAATAACAGAACTGGGAGCTATACATCAACCCTACTTCTTTTGCTTTCACACAAAAGGTGTGTCATAAATAAGCTTGGACAGGCCTTGAAAACCATGATCTGGGAATTTATTTTTTTTTTATATATGTGCTTTAATGTACTGAGGACATCGTATTCCTCTTCACTTGCAATGACTAGTACTGCTTCTGTGACTCAGAAAGTGTCACAATACGACTGTCAGAAAACAGGCAAACCTTTTCCACCCAGTTATCTTGGACTGAAACAGGAGTCGGCTGCTGCAAGCAACGGGCTGAGTGTTACATCCTCGCTCGCACCTGGCTGAACCTGGGCCGAGCTCCCAGAAATGATGAACCGCTCTTGCCACATTCATTTGCACCCCCTCTCCCACCAGGTGTTGCCTCCACATTGCTGTCAATTACAACCCGTAAGGCTCTGAACGCTCCCGATTGCACACAAGGGCCAATTCCAGCCTACGAACGCTGCGTGTCACTTGGATAGATCATCATTTTGCCTTCGGTCTGAATCGGAGGTGTGATGCAGGCTGCCAGCTCTGCCGGGAGCCCGGCTGGTGCCTCCAGCCTGAGGCTTTGCTGAGGGCAGGCGGCTGCCCTCGCAGCGACAGTGCCACCCTGGCAGCGACAGTGCCACCCTCACAGCAACAGTGCCACCCTCGCAGCCACAGTGCCGCCCGGGCAGTGGTGATGCCGCTGCTGCACCAGCACCTGCAGCCCCTCTGCCAGTCAGCTGCGAGGCAGAGCTTCAGGAGCACAGCGTGCACCAGCTCGTTGCTGTGGAGAAGCAGCATTAATAAACAAAGAGATAAATGAATCGAGTAATGAGAAGATGCTCAGCCGAAAAGAGAGTGGGTGGAGCGCTGTCTATTTAGCCATGCTGAAGTAAACTCACTAATTACTTCCAGGTCCTTCTTGAAGTGCTGTGCTTTCTTCCCAGCGCAATGCATTGCCCTGAGGCAAACAGATGCTGCACAGTTTCAATGGCATCTTTTTCACAGAGGAAAAAAAAAGTAAAAAAAAATCTCAGTGGGGAAAAATGTGAAAGGGGCTGGGTACAGACAGCTCGTCTGCCAAGGTACTTAATTATACCCCCCAGGAACAGCGTTTGAGCTTTCATTTTCAGAACTTTCCTGTGAGGCGGTGAAGTACAATTCCCATTTTGCAGACAGAAAAAAAGAATGGATGATCAGAGAACTTGCATGGGATTAGCCAGGACACTGATACTTGATGTAGGAGCTGAAAATTACTTTGGATGTGCTGGACCAGCCTTTCCATAGTGAAGACTCGCATATAAGCAACCTTTAAAAAGCTCCACAGTGAACTGATGTGTGGTGAGGAAGCACATGACCTGGTGATACAAACACTGTATCATCATGGACCAGATTCTGCACAGCACCTGTATGTCTATCCTAAAACACCTAAGACACACAGTTCCACAGCCTGGAAAGTGCAAAGCTGTCTAATATTTTGTGCTAAAAGACATTCAAGTAAGTTTGCTACTTTCTTTTTGCCGCAGCAATTTAACACGGCAGAACTCTTTGCCATGTCAGAGGACCATGACTTTCTGCCACCCAGAGCCCCCCAGTGAGTGGATTCCCTGTGACCATCAGAGCTGGGCCATGGCTCCTCTCCATCCTCAGAGGGGACAAGGGAGGCTGAACCCATCAGGCACCACTCACCTCAGTCCCTTGCAGCTTTCCTCGGCTCAGCAGGGCTATCTGTGAAAGTAAAAGTCTCTCCTTTTAATTTCTTCTCAGAGGAGTTCACGTTTGTTCCCACCAGCTCACTTATTCCAGGGCCTTTGGAGAAGGGGATGTACGTAAGTTATCACATTTTATCACCTAATAAATACTTTTGTGCTAGATATCCAGTACCATTTCTAAAAGAGAACTCAGCTCTGAGGGACCTCCTTTTGCTCCTTTCCTAGAGAGCAGTCTGGGTTAGGTGTGTGTCCCTTGCCTGGAGAGGGAGGGCTTCCCAAATCAAGTGCAAGGTCAGCTCTGGCCAGTCCCCTTTATAAACCTTGGTACAAATGTACTGAACAGGTTTTCCCCGACTTCTCTGAGGCATCTGCAATTATCTCCAATTCAGTGTGACAGTCACATAGCAGAGATCAGCTGTAGCACATACAGGTCAGCCACAGCCAAGTGCCCCAGGAGGTTCGACACATAATTCTAAGCACTGAGAAAGTACAAGGTCATAGTCTAAAATTTCATGTTATTTCCTATTTCCTGTAACTATCAAACGGCTGCAAAGCAAAAACAAGGTGAAGTAACCAAGGGACACGCTATCAGTTCAGGACACGAAATTGGACATATACCAATCGGTAAGATTTGCTTTTGACAAGGAAGATTTGATTGGTATAGCAGAGACGAGAGAGAGAGAGGAGCAATCACCAGTAATGCAGCAGCTGCTGATCACAGTCCTTCAGGAGCTAGAAGTGAGCACTGCCAGGTTCAGGTAACGCTGAGGCTTTTTCCCTTTGCAGGGGATTCAACACCAGGAGAAAAAGCCAGGCAGGCTGTTCTGGAGCCCCGTCCCATTGGCAGAGGCAGGCAAGCTCCTGGGGAAGCTTCTTTTTTCCTTAGTTTGAAGAAAGCTCCTCTGGAAGGATAGGAAGATGTACGAGACTAAAAACTGCTCTGAAGTTTCTGAAAAATAACCAAAACAACCCTAGTCTGATTTTATGAGAAGCTACAAATGTTCAAATGGGGACTGAGAGTTCTGTTCCTTTAATAAGTGATGTAGAAGATAAGATAGTATTTGAAAGGAAAAGTGAAATAAGAAGCCATGAAACACTTCTGAAGACTCCCTGGAGACAGGGATGACACGAGCCTTGAAACACAGTTACAAAACCCATCCATGAACAGCAGCTTTCTTCTTCAGAAAGGGACCGGAGAATACATGGTGTTCTGCAGGATACATTTCTGTTCTGGAAATGCTGGTTTTTTCACTGAAAATCTGAATTGAGGCCAAGACATAAATGTAGTCAGTGCTACTAATCTACTATTTCCTTTAAACGTTAGATGGTGCCTTCACACACCCAAATGACTGATACAACCCCACATCTCTTTTTGACATCCAAAAACTCAGGGCTAGATTCACTGCAAACATCACTCCTGCAGAGACATGGGCACCAGCAGCAGGATGAGCCCCTTCCCAAGAGTCATCTCCAGCTCTCTGGGCTCCAAGCAGCTTGTTGGCAAGCCACAAGCTTTATGTCAGTGTTTTTGGCTTTGGCGCTCAAAAACTGAGTGCCAAAAAAAGGGCCTGTAAGCTGGAGAAAAACTTGGCAGCTGTCTCCATACGCACCCTTCTGCCCACCCCTGCAGCAGGCAGCACGGGGGCTGCGGGGGCAGCTGCCTCCCAAGAGGTCTCTGCCCATCTCCCAGGTACAGCTCTGCACCCACCACCCTGGGGCCAAGCACCTCTTCACAGGGAGAGGAGCCAACGGCAAGGCTCAAAATAAGACCCGCGGCTTCCCTTCTGCACCTAATCGAAGGTTTATGGTTTTAACAACCCATTTCTCATGCCGATCCATTTCAGAGTGCAGCCCAATTGTAGCTGCGTCAGCCACACAAGGAAAGAAAGATGTTACTAGGGTACGAGAGTGAGCTGAAACCTCCCAAAATTGCTTTGTTATGTAAAATTACACAGCTGCTACCTTCTCTCTAGGCTATCATAGCTTTCCTCTGCCTCATGTTCCTCATCTGGAGGGAAAGCCAGGTGGGAAAGCAGTGGACTCAAAGAAACCCAGAGAGTTAGGAAAAGTTAAACTGCAGAGCCTAAAACACATTTAAAAAGCACACATTAACAGGAGTATCCCAGGCAGTGCTCCAGAGCAGCTCTCCCTGGGTGAGAGCAGAGAGGAGGTATCTATCCCCCATGCATCTCAGGGTACAGGAGTCAGCAGCCCCCCATCACACTCTCCCCAGCTCTCCTATGCACTTTGCTTTATGCCACTGTCTGACAAGACCCCAGATGCCTCCAGAAAGCGTTTCTTTGTTGTTGTTTTTTAAGCTGTTTACATTCATTCATCTAACACCGGTGAATTTCAAACAGGACTGATAGCACTGGCATTACAGTCATCATAACTCATTTCCTACAGAGACTGCAGTTGTGTCTAGGAATCTAGGAGACTCTCAGCTTAGAAGAGACACTTGAAAGAAGGGAACTGCACAAGACAAAGAAATAAAGTCTGAGATTGTGTTACCTCTTTCCTAACAGTCAGAATTTAAAAAGAAACACAAAAATCTATGGGAGAGTTCCTCTGGGGGAGGTTTCCAACACAAACTACAACTTCCTACATTTTTCTTTCCTGCTGATGCTTACTTAAGGAATTTCTCTTCAGATGGATAGACTGGAGCATTAGTCAACTGCAGACAGTTTCTTTGAGGGTCTATAAATCCTTTGCTCATCAATAGATCATACAGCAGCTGAAGCTGTTCCAAAACAAGTGGGTTAGAAGGGGGGTGATTTGGAGGAGTCAAATTTAAGTTTAAAATGTTCCTCTCCATTGACTTTTAAGTTCTTTGGTTTGTCTCATTATAACTGCACTTTACAGGTCTGTACACAAGGGGAATAAAAAAGGAAGATGAGCCAAGCTGACCAAAGTCATAAAGCCATTCACCTTCCAGAGAAGCTCCAGGACTCCAGGTCTCTTCAGGCTCCTGGAAGAAAGAAGAATTTGTGTTTAAATAAACAGGAATCATGTGATTTTATCCTGAAAGAGCTCTCCTGCAGCTTAGGCACTTGAGGAACTGCTTGCCAACAAGTAAGGTTCTTTTATAAAATTGCCAGTTAATTATTCATCTCCATCAAACAGGCACCTGGGACTCTCTTTTAAAGTCTTAGCCCGGGAGCAGCTGAGATTGCTTTAATCACGGTGTAAGTGGCAGGCCTAGCGACAAAACGGAGGGGTTTTAAAAGGACAATGCTCTGCCCTCAGCCTTGGAGCTGCTCATTCAACTGGCCATGGGTCTGCCTGGGCACTGTCAAGATGCTACTGTGGTGTTGAGCATCTGGGCTTTCAGGGTGTGCTGCTGGAATGCTCTGCTGCTGCTGGCACCCAGGAGAAGGTGACTAGCAGAAAGAAGATCACCTGGAGGAAGGAGATTTATGTTGTTGCCATCTTGTATTGCTTTCCTTTAGCTCAGCTGTGTTGAAGACTGTTGGGAAGCTCATGTCTAGTTTAAATGATATTCCAGCAGCTCAAAAGATGCTGACCAAAGATTAAGCTGAAATACAGAGAGATGCACCTAATTTCACAAAAGTAGCTTAGAGGTGAAAATTGTTGATCCTGTCTCTAGCTCTAATCCTGATCCTTCTGAAATGAATGGTGTTCTTATTGCCTGTGTTTTCCTAAAATTTCCCAGTTTAGCCCCATGAAAGATCAAAAATAATAATCTACTTGGGAACAGGATGTCTTGTTTCATACACTCAAAACAACAGCGCCTCTAACACTGGCCAAAACCAGGTTTTCTGTGGCTGGCAGCCAGGGTGTATCTGACCTGCACGTAAATCTTACCTCCAGAATGTACTATGAACTTGTAATAATAGACAATGTGAAGGAAAGTATCCCTGGGTTACATCCAAACTTTTCCCAAGCTGGGCAGGGGTTCTGTGCCTGGCAGTTTTTTAAACCCCTTCATCCAGCTTAACAGGATAATGCTCAAACAACCTTGAGAGGCTTGAATGGAAGTGGCAAAGTTATTATCAACAACAGCATCTTAAATTGCTGAACCTCAGATGCTAGTACAAAATGTCTCCATAATTAAATATTGTCTCTTTCTGAGCCACATTGGAACATTTGCTGTGAGTCAACCCAAAGCAAAACAACAAGCCCTGCAACAAAGGATGTCTTGTTATCCCATGATCTGCAGTTGTGCCTTGACATGTGTTGGGCAGTTACACTTCTGGGCTGCTAGAAGTGCTGGAAGGTAAAGCAGTAATACTCCTGAGCAGCTGGCCACATTTTCAAGAACATTGAAAATATCCCTATGTATCTGAAATGATAATCAAAGCAAGTACTTCTGCCTAAACATTTGGCTTAGGATTTTTGTTCTGTTTAGTGCCTTTTTGCTACAGAAAAAACATGCCAAGTGAAGACAAAAACAAGCCCTGAGTCACTAGTCTCCACCTTGGTCAGTCTGTTACTAATTAACATCTCAGACAATAATGCTTTTTCTCTCCCTGTTTTCTAGGCAGCCAGCTTCTCAGAGCAGAAACACAGGACTCAGAAGGTGTGCTGATGTCTATGCTAAATGCTTTGACAGCAATGAAAAACACGTCTCAGAGTGTCAGTGAGGAATATCAGCACAAACCAAGATGTTTTGGTAGGGTATTGGCAAGGTCTGGAGAGGGGTTACCCAGGACTGGAACCCATAGCACCAGACTGAGGCCATCTGCCTCAAACTACAGAGAGAGAGGAGGCTGATGCTTCCAGGCAGGCAGATGTTGGCTTGGGGTGCAGAAAGTCAGGAGGGAGGAGCCCTGGAAGAGCTTTACAGGACAGGGCTGTGCCAGAACAGTGGCTCCTCTTGGTCAGTGTGGACTCTACCTGGCAGAGTTGTGACATGGACCAGAGTCATTCATTGCAGATGCCTTTGGATGACTTTCCCTAAGTGTCATTTGGAGGGTTAGTAATGACTTTTAGCACTGTGCTATCCTGCTCAACGTCTGCAGTGAGCTGCAATCTGCGTTTCCCTCCTGGCTGCTTGAGTAAAATAATGGCTACGATGTTTATACCCTTATGAAATAAAACCCGTGTTAGAAGAAAATGGTCCAGCCTAGAAAATCAGGGCTTTATTTGATGGTGCTCAGAACACTGTGCTCATGCTATTCCAGCTCTGAACTTAGAAGCCTCGTGGATTTTTCTGGGACACCTCTCACTGTGTGAGAAGCACAGCACTCACCATCTCGGGCTGCAGCCCCAGCACCAGACAGCTGCAGAAAAGACAGAGCTGATGGCAACCCATGGGGAGACAGAAAGACCTGGCAGGAGTGGGGCTCCCTGGGCATCAGTGGGGAACTGCTCTGTCAGGCACAGACCTCAGCCCTGTCCCTGCCTCCCCAGCACCAGGCTGGTCCCAGCACAGGCACCAGGGGAGAGCTGCCACCTCCAGCACCGGCCAGGGGCAGTGGGGAGCTGTGTCTGTGCTGGGAACACAAGTGGAGAGAACGCTGCAGAAACCAAGAGCTTGACACGGACACTGCCCATTCTTTTGTTTTTTAAAGCACACTACAAATGAGAAACACTTCAATTGTAAACAACAAATTAATACTATCCAGGTTTGTGCCTTCCCACTGCTGAGCTACCTCCTCACCACGTACGGCTGTGCCTGGTAACACCTGTTTTCCAGAAAGCATTTTGCACTTGCCCATATGAGACACCTTGTCTCTGCCTGCCTGCAGTCTGTAAGCTGTGGGATATGCCATCAGGTTTACACATTATGTAAGCTATGTTTCTGCTTCTCGAGTGATCTCTGTCAAGATACTCTCACCGTGCGTCATGGCACCGGGAATCGGCGCTTGGATGTCACTCGGTGCTGTAAGAAACATGAGTTCAGTGATGTCCCTTATCTCTGCTCTGACACAGCTGCCTGAAGCCCAGCAAAGGGATAAAACTGTTTTTCTAGAGCACATTACTCAATATTTTAGTTAATAAGATGCTAAATTTTATTTTGTTCCGTAACAACTAGAAACAAAACTTATTTGTAAACAGATGGGTGTTTTGACTACCTGCAGAATTCTGTAAGTTCTTCTCTCTTAAAACGTTATCTTCCTTAAGTAGCAGCAATCTACTCTTAATAGGTGTAATGAATCAGTGGTCCCCCCCCCTGCCGGACCTAGAATACTCCTCAGGAGTAGGTCAAACACCAAGCTGTGGTGGTAGGTGAGGAACCTCGCTTTCCCAAGCCATGTGCTGGTGTCTGATCACTTTCTAGGAGTCTTTACTTATGTTTTGAAGGAGAATCCTTTGGCTTGTTAGAAGTTTTGGGTACTTCCATCTGTTAGCTCATGACATCTTGCCAGCAGACAGTGGAGTGGGCCATCATGTACGTCTCTCATGGAGGCATGAGGTAAATTGAAATCACTCCTTACAAGAGGTCTAAGGGGAAGTCACATGGGCAAAATGCAATTCATATTTCTGACTAAGGCTCTTCCGGGAGCCTCCTTCCTTTCCAAAGCCCCTGCAGACTTTCCTTCAATTAATTCCCCATGTTCTGCCTCTCTGAACTGGGCTCTGCAGAGTCAACTAATCACCTTTTGCCACAGCCCATTGACCACTGCTGTAACACACAACTGGGGAATACCAGGGACAAGCTTACTCATCAGTAATGAAGCAGATTATTTCTGTATCTTCCTAATGTTTTAGCATCAAAATGCTAAATGCAACATGAAGGTGACCTACTGAAAAGAGTTTTTTAAATCACATAAAGCAAACGAGAACCTCTCAGAAGCCCAGCGGAGCTCTGGCACTCGCAGGACTCTGCCCTGCAGTAGGCAGCTCGTTGTGCTGGGTGGCCCAGAGCAACAAATGGAGTTAATGGTTGTTGCCTTTCCATTCCACAGGGTGCAATTTATTCCATTACCTGAAGGCAAAGCACTTGGGAATGTGCTGGCTCTCCTCTATTCAGTAATTTGTATATCTTTAGCCTATGGAAAGCTGGACCATGACCTTCATCTTGCAGTCTAAGGCTAGACCCCAGAAAGGTGCAGATGGCCATATGTAAACCTTCAGGGGGGGTTCCTCAGTGTTTAAAATGCCTTATTTCCATCTCCCTGGAACTGTTGACATAGAGCATAGCCTCCCGAGTGAGCGTTCAATCATCACTGCAGGTAGAGCATTCAGGTCCATAGCTGGTTCCCAGGAGGTGTGTACAGGCTGGTTTGTGCCAGTAAGAGGTGTCCGGGTAGGCTTGGGCAGTAGGATTGTTACTGATGTACGGAACAGAAAATTCCAACTCCATGGATACCTTTTTGGTGGCAAGTATTTTGTACGGTTACAGGCTCACTGTCGAGCAGCGTGAAGTCTCAGCCGCTGCCAGAGACAGTTGTCAGAACACCTCCTTTGCAATCACAGCCCAATTACAGAGCAACACCGCGGCAGCACGGGCTGAGCCTCAGAAGGAAGCCATTGCTTTCTGAACTTCTAAAAGACTTCTTAAAAGCCAAGAAAGCTCATAGCTTGCTGCAGAGCTCTTAGTAAAAGGAATTATTTTTGACAGGCTCATTTGCAGAGTCACCCGTGGGCTGCAGTGGCTGAGAACACACTGCGAGTTCCCAGGCTTCTCTGAACGTTTATAAATGACAGTGGTTGCTGCATGAAGAGAAAGGAATCTAAAAACGAGCACCAGAATAAATATGTACGGCTTCCAGGTGAGCCAACGGCCTCTCACTGTTTGCAAAGCAGGGAGGAACTTAGGAGAAAAATGCCTGATTATCCACACGCTTCTGTGGGATAGTGAGATAAAATGGGCCAGTGAATGAAACTGGGGCTTCATCAATCCACTCTAGATTTTAAACTTTCAGTTTAGGTGCCAGAGAAGGTCTGAGAGCTTAGCCATCAAGAGGCAACACATGGCCTCCTTTTCAGACGCGGGAGAGATAATCCCTATCAACAGTTGTTTCAGAGCTGTTAGAGGAGTCAGGCTTGTAGACAGAAAGTGTTTTCGGTTCTTTTTTTTTTACAGAATTTACTTGATTCCTCAAGAGCTGGGCACTATTCCTGGCATAAATCACCAACCCTGGTTTCTCTGAAGACGTGCTTTAATGACTTACTGGCCACCCTGGAGCACACATGCATGCCCTGTTCCATCAAAAGCATCATCTGCTCTCCTGACTCCAGACTCCCAGTTACACAAAGGTGTCCAGTTACAAATGGGCACCTACTGCACAACTGAGGTGAGTCTCATTTTCCCCTGATTAACAAGATACATTTCCCAAATATTTACAAGACCCAGATGTGGTGTTGTCATGGCAATGCACTTTTAAAACAAATAGACTATTTTTCCAAGATTCACAGTTTAGAGAGCAGAGGCAGTAAAGGCTGACATTACAAATGACCTGAAGAACCAGTTCAATGGGAGAGTGTGGAGCATCAGGAGACCCTGGGAGAGGTCAATCAGACAGATCCTGGTGGGTAAGCAAGGGTGGAACCCATAAAGCAGCCGCTGTCACAAAGAGGTACTGAGGCAGTGAGGTTATAGAGAGTTGTTAAATAAAGTGGTAGAAAACAGCCTAAGAGAAAAGGACTGATAGGAAGGTCACAATGGACCGTGTCTGCATAACTAGAGAGCTGACAGAGACCACAGACCAACTGCATTGGTCCGATGGCTCAGGCCACAGGTATCTGATGATTACTGAATTATTGTTCGCAAGACTGACTGAATACAGGCAAAATCCGAGAAGCTGTTTGGTTTGATCAGGTTTCATTTGGGCCAAATGGAATTAGAAGAACTTTAAATCTTGGTTCCATCTCACCCAACTATTCAAAATCCACCAAATTATGGGGTTTTGCATCAGCTGTACCGACGGTCATTGCTGTAACACAGCGCGAAATGCCAACACCACCTATTTCTATTTAAATTCTTAGAAACTAAAGAAGCTAGCTGTAATTTATTCCTGAGGACTGTAAGCTCTCAGGATGGCAGCTGCCTCCTTACAGGCCCTCAGGTTATAGCACACAGGCATTAACCCTTACTTTAACTAAACCGGTGCCTAGGCATTTCCACTGGTTGCGTTAAGGTGGCTGAGCTGAATCATTCAAGACCCCTCTCCACACGGCCCCTCCACTCCTGCTGTGAGCCGTGTCACCAACCTCCAGGCTTTTAACACGATTTGACATGAGGACTTACCCTGAGAGTGATTTATCTGAGTTTCTCCAAAAGGTAAAAGACGTGGCCTTGCCTTGCATCCCGAATCATTGCTGACAGTGATTGGATGTGATGATGGATCATCAGCCTTTGGGGAATTTGCTGGCTAATGAAACACTGCAATCAGTTTTAGCAAACCTTCGTACAGCTTCACCCAATGGAAATCACATAACTCAGCCATGACACCAGCAGCAGATCTCCCAGAAGGTTCCGTAAAAAGCAGCAGTAAAACCTGGTATTCATTTCATCGGCAACTTGCAGTCTGACAGCGAACCCTCCCCCTGCAAGTCCCATCCGTTCTAGGAAGAGAGCAGCACCCATGAGAAAGCCATTTCTGAGCTACACATCTGCAATGCTAGCAAAGGCAAAAAGGTCACGACTGCAACACCCAGAGGTGGTCCATCACACACTGGGCTTCTCAGGCTGGCAAGTAGCAGCACCCAGGGATCCTGGCTGGTTCTTCCAGCCTAATTCATGAAACACCTCCAAGGTGAGGATCTCTAGAGGCTGCAGAGAGAAAACCAAGAGCCATGAGCTACTCTCACACAAGACTTGCAGACAAATTTTAGACAGGGTGCAGATGAGCAGGGAGGTGGTGGGAGGAGTGCGGGGCTCAGATGACAGCTTTGCTTCAAGATGTTCCTTGGCATTTCCCAGAAGACTGTCTTGGGTTTGTGCCAATGGCTGCAGAAAGGGACAAACTCAAAATCAAGTCGCTGTAGGCTCTAGTCCTGGCATAACCAGGTCACTACCTCTCTGACTTTGAGCAAGTCAGGTATTTGCTCCTTAAGTAATTTTCAGATATGAAAACAGACAGATGTCTGTATTCCTCCTGCCTCACAGTGAATTTAGATGGCTAGAATTTTTAATAACAGATATGCTTACTCTCCAAGTGCCAGACGACAAAAGGAACTGGGTAAATCTCCCGAAATGCAAAAAATGGTAAGAGACGGTGGGAAGAACTTGTGTCAAGACTACTGGTATGGATTCTTTCTAACAGTTTCAGGCATAACTTGTAAAAATCAAACAAAACGCTGCAGTAGCATCTTTATAAACTGAAGGAATAACTCCCAACTTCCCTTGTGAATACCTTTTGAAAGGAATTAGTTATGACATGAATCTCCCTCAGTTTTTTAGAAATCGGAGCTGGAATGCCTGTTCCAGGCTCATTGAAGCAAAACCTTTCGGTCAGGAAATGTGCATTGGCTTTTTCTGTGAAACAAAAAAAGGCAAAAAAGCCTTACCTACAACTTAAAAGTCTGCTATGCCTTGGAAGTGGTCACCCCGGCTCAGCCTGACAGGGAGCTGCATGTGCAAGAGCATGGCAAGACCTTCGAGCAGGACAGGAGATCCCGCAGTGGCTATGGGGCCGGCAGAGGTCAGAGAGGACCCTCCTGTGCAGCTACACAACCGTTTGAGTAAGATGCCATGCACCGGACCAGTGCAAAAATGTGGCTGTGTCCACCTGTACACAGGTTTATAGACATGATGCTGACCATGATTAAATGACGTGACAGCTCTCTCCCCAAGAATGATTTCTTTTGCACTGAAGAAAAAGCAGCAGAAAGGAAGCTTTCTGTGGTCACATGCCGGTTGTAACCTATAGACTCATATGTTCACGTAATTTCTTTGTTGTCCTTGATGACACAGAGTAACAGACAACACGTTTCTCTCCTGAGCCCATCAGCCCCGCTGCCCGCAGCGGCAGCATCACAACTCTTCAACTGTCCCTTACACAGCAGGACTTCTCCCACCAGACTGAATTACTCCCTTGCTCTTTCTCTGAGGCTCTTCAGGGTGACTGTTCCATCTCCCCCATCTTTCCTGTGGTTTAAGAATGCAGAATGAAATCTGTCTTAAGAACACCAAAGGATACGAGCTTTATAAAAACCCCACCTGCCGAGGAATAGATTTGCTTTCCCCAAAATAGGAGCACATTAACGAACAAATTGATTTCCAAGACAGGCTGCCTTTGAATCTTAACACCATAAATGCTAATTTCCAGTAATAGCTGTTTCATCAGTCACATGCCGAGTCCTGCTGTTTGCACATCACCAGAATAGTCTGTGACCAAATTAATCAATTGTTTCTGAGAGTAATGCTCTGGCAAATAGGCATATGGCCTTACTCCTATATTCCATATGCTTATGTCATTATTTCTGTATTCCATATAGGAATCAGCTGGAGGGCAGCTTTCACTCCTATCCAGATCCATCCTCTGACTGCGATCTTGCAGATCGCCCTATTTTGGCAGCTGTTGTGTCAACTTCCATTCCCCGGGCAGGAAGGATGTACACGCACAGCCCCAGGCTGACAGTCACTCCTATGGTCTGTGGTGCCAACAAAACGGTAACCACCATAAACAGCCCGCACGGCGACTAGATACCACCAAGAGCGCTGCGCAGCCAGCCGCACGCTTAATTCCCAACCCAAGACTGCGTTGCACCTGACAGACATTCAAATCCCTTCACTGACAATCACCACTCTTAACCTTTTCTGTGGTGTGCCTCAGGTTAATTTAACTCCCGTACTTTGACAAAAAAAAATATCAAGGCAGCATCGTGTACTTCCACGCACACACCCCAAAGACTCCCTGCTCTCGGCTCACGCATCTCTCGCGTCCGTGGCACGAGTGGGAGTACAAAGGAACGTCAGCTGAACACTGGCCCAGCACTGGCCTGCAGTGGGGACGTGACTCTGCCTGCTACAGTAACGTAGAGGAGCCTGCGCCCGTTTCTGGGCAAGGTGACAGCACTAATAAAACTATTTTCATCCCAGCCCTGCTGCAAACATCTAGCAGCTTCCACGTGAAAGAGTAACTCAGCTTTGCAGCTTGGAAATGCGTGGGTAACTGCAGAGAGGTGAGTGATCATCTGAGTAAACTTCTGAGAAGTTGATCCATCTAATGGGGGCTGAGGGAGGGGCATGTTAGTCCTGCAGACAAAAAGCACGGCCTGAAGTGAACACTGTAGGAAATATTGGCTGCTGCTTATATTTATCCCACACAAAACCCAACACATCGATTTGTTGGTGAAGATAAACCTGTTCTGGACTCATACTGTCAGCATGTATTAGAGTGTGGTGGGATTTTTTGTGAGGCTTTTTCACATTTCCTATAGCAAACCACCCAACAGCACAGATAGATGTGTTTCTGTCCTTCTGTCCCCAGGAGCTGAGTCACGCTAACAGATTACCTGAGCACTTCCAGTCCTTTTTGGTGTGTGTTATTGCAAACCATTATCCTGAATCAACTGAAGAGAGATTTACCTTTGCTAGTTCATCTTGCAGCGGCAAGGGCAGGAGGAGCGCTCGCGGGATCCTCTGCCTCGGCTCGGCGGGGCAGCTGCCAGCACCCCAGCCTCTCCCTGCACAGCAGTGCCACGGGACCCCACTCCTACCCACCTCGCTGTCTTCTTGAGAAGGGCACTCCCTGGTAGCCACACCTGCATCAGGGACAGGCACAAACAGGACGCTGCAGGATGCTCAGGCAGAGGCTCGCTGCCAAAGCAACACACATTTGATTGCAGACTCAAGCTCAGAGCCACCAGAGCTGTGAAACATCTCTCCTCCTCCTCCTCCTCCTCCTCTCCCCCTCCTCCCTGTACACCCACGGCTGGAACAGCCAGCTGCTGATTAGAGGCAGTTGCGAAGCTGCTGATAAACTGTTCTTTGCCACAGTTGGTTACAACAAAGTTTTACCAAAATGATCTGTTTTGTCCAAAGCTTTCCCTTGAGTTTTCCCCATCCGGGCTGGAACTGCTTATCGGAGGATACAGTCCTCGCCCAAACTGCCACTCTGCTGACACCTCCCCTAGGGTGTGGGCTCAAGACTGTCCTCACTACCAACACTGGAGAAGGGGCCTCTGCCACTGAAGCTCCACCTGGCCCAAAAAACATTACACTGGAGGGATTTGGGCAGTCTGCTGTTTAAGGAATGAGTGCAAACCTGCAGCCCCAGCTCCAGGCCCCTGCTTCACAGCCAGCGCTGAAACCCGTCTGCTGCTGTTGGCTACTGCTGAAGACCTGAAGAAAGGGCAACTTCCTTCTTTACTTCCCTCTCTCTGCTTTCTTGAAGAAAGTAAATACGTTTACAATAACTCCTCCGTCTCAGTGTGGGCTGAGAATATTTTTTGATCTATTTTTTCACAATCCAAGGGGGGAAATAAATAAATTAATGTTTCCTGCTTGGTTCTTGCTTCTGGTGACACAACTAAAATCCACCCAGGGCTGGTGGGCTTGTAAACATCTCGTTTGCAACAGCAGCTGAACCAGGGTTGACAATGAGCAAAGAGTACCGATGTTCAGAGTACTCGACAGCCCTCCAGCTCCTCACCAGGCTTAATGAAGTGTAATGAAAGGAAATTAATGAGCTTTGTCCCGCTTGCCAAACGAAAGGGCAGCTGGAAATATGCAGGAACCCAATATGAATTGAGCATGATTAAGTATGTTATAACTATTGTTCCAAGTAAAATGGTGCTGTTATACCTAAATAGCCTACAGCAGTCCCTTGTCAGCACAGCCATTTAGCCGGCTCTGCTTTAATTGCCTCCAAGAGCCACCCAGAAAGGATTTCTTTTATGCCCTTTCCAATTTAAAACCAGGGACAGAAATATGTAAGCACTAACCTGCAACCATTTAGGTAATGGGGGTTCTGCAGGAGAGGCAGGAAGACAGAGGTTGTATAGGGAACTGCTTGGTACTTGACATGCGGAGCGATGCGACTGATGAGTGTGGGCATGGCTGCTGCTGGAGGATGGCTACCACAGCCTGCAGGGAGGGCTACAGGCCTCTCCACCCCCACCTCCCAGTTTGGCTCCGGGCAGGCAGCTGTAGCAGAGGCAGCAGGCACTGGAAGTGCCCAGCTCCAACCCAAAGGCAGCCCCAAGAGCTGGAGGGGAGGCCTCACGTCCCTGTCCCCCTCCGGCTCCAAGCAGGTTCCCGCCAGCAGCCAGCTCCACTGCCCACAGGGACTGCCATCAGCCACAGCGGAGGCAGTAGGCAGCGATGCTCCACGAGCATTTCTTTATCAGGACAGGCCCCTCCAGCCCCAACACCTGGGCATTCTGCCACCTGAAAGGCAGAGGCCCCCCAGTACAACCCCCCACTAAGGCAAGTGTCCCTCGTCTCACCCCGCGCTGCCTCACGCTCCACAGTCCACGCTGCCGGTTCCCACCAGCACGTTAACGTTCTCCTTTCCCTGCCGCCACATCTTCCTGGACAAAACCACCGCTGCACCACGACGGGGGAAGCGTCCCTCTGGGGACTTTCTGGCCCCAGCCTAAAGCCCAGCTCTCTTAGGTTGGCTCACGGCAGTAACACGGCACCAGCTCAACTCTGGAGATAACTTCAATAAAATGTATTTGAAAGAGAGCAAACCACATCACAGACCACCACAGACCACATCACAGGCCACATCACAGACCACCACAGACCACATCACAGACCACCCCAGGACCCTTGGCCCTGTCGCAGAAGGAGCCGGGGAACAGCCCTTTGCGCGCAGATCGACGGGACTGCGATGCAGGGAGGTCACCAGGGCGCTCCGCAGAGCTTGGAAAAGCTGCTTCTCCCAGCACAAGGCAGAGGATGCCGGTACCAAAGCTCAGTGCCTGGAGAGCAGAAGGATGTCTCACAGCAAGGCTGGCAGCGGGGCACAGCGGCTGTCATGGTCCTGGACGGAGCTCTCACACCGTGACGTGCACTGCCCTGAATCTGCATCTGTCCAATTACTCATTAAAAACTAGCAATCCAAATCTAAATTAACACTTTCTCTTCTGTACTCTTAATTGATTCACAAAACTGAAAATGTTATATTACACCCTTCAGGTTAATTATTCTAAAGATTCACAGTTTCTTGGGAGACAGTTCCCAACTCAGCTCTGGCAATGGAGCAAGACTGGAATCTGGCCTAAGCTACTCTGCTGAGAATGACAAAGTGGAGTGGTTCTGGAGAGAAGAAAACAGGAGAATGTCTCATCTATTTCTCGGTGAAGAGAAGTATTTTAGAAGGACTCTTTTACTCTTGTTACTTGTCTTCAGTCAGTTCAAAGGGTCCTCAGATCTCTCCTTTCTTTACAGGGTGCTGAGAAGAATACATGAAGAGGTCAGGGTTCCAGCTTTCACTCCACAGCTTTTAGAAGTACAGTGTACAATTGAAATGACACCCCAACATCTTTACCATGGACAATGATTCAGCTTCTGCTCCAAGCACACAGCCCAAAGTTTGCACACAGCTTTTACAGCCCTGAACTCTTTTTAGACATAAGTTTGAATCCGTCATCCAGGATGGACCTCCGATTGCGTCTTAACCTCCTTTGTCTCTCAAGATGGATGATCAGTCCCAGGAGAAAGCAGATGACCATGAAGAAGATAATTCCTGCAATGGCTAGAGTGATGACCGTGGCTTCTATCTGCCCTTGAGCCAACTTAGCTCCAAAAAGCGTGATCTTCCGCGACTCATCCTCATCCTCAGGTGGCAACTCTGAGAAATGAACAAAAAGATGGTTCCAATGAGAGCCAGAAATACCACAACTAAAAGGGTGGATCCCCCTTCCTCCTCCACCTCACACACACAGACAGCATTTCACAGTGTGACACACAGCCTACCTGCACCGTGGTTCACGGCTGCGAGCGACGGCTCTGAAAGGGAACAAAGAGAGGGTGAGAAAGCGCTGGGCTGGGTGCTCTGAGAGTCCAGCACGTGGCACAGTTGGCGAAGATCAGGTCCAGAAACAACACGCTCTCCCATGGCTTGCAGGTTTTCCTTTCTCCTGCCAACTTTTTCCCTCTCCACATCACACCAACAGCGTTTGTTACCCGCTCCAAAAGCGGGCCCCGCTCCCAGCACACGACCCTTTACAGCCTTTGGAAGAGAAGTGCAATCCAAGCCTCTGAGTCTGTGGTGGGCTGACCCCGGGTGGTGCTCCCTCCCTCTACCCCAGTGGGATGGGGGAGGGAATTGCGAGGGCAAAAGTGAGGTAGGAAAGAAGAAAACAACAAACTCATGGGTCAAAATAAAAGAGAAGTCAATAAGTGAAGGGGGGGGGGGGGGGGGAAAAGGGGAAGGGAACCCAAACAAAACCAAAAAAGCCCCAAGTGATAAAAAACCAATCCCTCCCAACCGGCAGACCAACACCCA
>WTSP01004802.1:0-20878 GCA_025331215.1 Actenoides lindsayi | reverse complement strand
ACGAGACCAGAACACAGCAAAAAAAAAACAAAGCGAGGGGCGGCCGCAGGGGGTGAGGCCGGGGGGGCGGGCGGGGGCGGAGCTGGAAGTCGGGGGGAAGGAACCCAACCAAAACCAAAAAAGCCCCAAGTGATACAAAACCAATCCCTCACCACCAGCAGACCAACACCCAGCCGCTCCCTGAGCAACAGCTAATCTGCAAAAACTTCCCCCACTCCATGTTTCTTGCCAAGTATGATGTTACATGGCATGGAATACCCCTTAGTCCACCAGGGTCAGCTGCCCCAGCTGTGTCCTTTCCCTGCCTCCTGCCCACCCCAACCCACCGAGTGAGGAACAGAGAAGAGCCCGATGCTGTGCAAGCACCGTTCACCCTCAGCCACATCATCCACATGTACTGACTCTGTTTTGGTAATGAATCTAAACCACAGCACCCTATGGGCTGCTAAGAAGAAAATCAGTTCCATTAGAGTCAAACCCAGTACAGAGTGCCACTCACCTTGGAGCACCTTCTAGTGTTTCCTGGTGCAATGAGAAGCCTTATGACATGAACTTAGATTGCACATAGTATTCTTAGTAAGAACAATTACGAGCAGATGGCTGAACATTGCTTCTCAGGCACAAGCTAAAATAAAACTCATAATAGGCAATGTAAACCCCAGAAACCAATTTGTTATTAATTCCAGCAGCGGGTATTACCATATTCAAAGGGAACATCTTAAATTAATGCTAAAATCGTTATCTACTCAATTAACTGGCTACTTATGGTATGTAAGAGTTCCAAGTGTGATGCAAACACTCAGAATTTAGTGGCGGTTGTAGAAGGTGCTGTTAGATGCTTTACAGTAATGACCAACAACAGCTCCCTACCTGGTCCAGGCAGGACTGTGAAGACTATCTCCATACCAGCATGAATGTGATCAGACACGTGACAGTGAAGCAGCCACGTCCCAGGGTTCCCAACCAACATCTCCACCATTTCAAAGGTCCCGGGGAACAGATCGACAACATCTGCTCTGTAGCTTTTGCCATTCTGTCAAAGGGAAGGGAGGCTGTCAGCGTGCAGTGCTCTCTGCTTCTTCTCGGAAGGAGCGTCCTGTCAGTGTCACTGGAGAGCGCTGCAGTGCTACTACAGTTTTGAAAAGTTAAAAGAAAAAAGAGAAAATTTGAAAGAGCAGCTCCAGGGCTGTAGCTTGGAAAGCAGACGCAGCCTGGTAATGCCTAATCCTGAAAGGGGTTAAGCTAGACATATCCGCACAGCACAGAGGCTCAGTGAGTCCGATGGGGACGTCTAAAGTCACATCGCCGTCCTAGGTGGGTGAAGTTGCTGTGAAGTCATTCGAGAAGTTCAAGACCATCAGAGTCAAGTAAAGGTGATGGTATCAGTGGTCAGTCTCTGCTTTATTATCAGCAGGAAATTCTCACCTTGTATATGAAGGTCTCGGCATGAAAATGGACCGTGTGGACATCAATCTCCTGACCCATTCCCAGCAGGTACCAGTTCACCCACTCTCCCTGGAACATGGTCAGCCCAGGCAAGGTCGCGTAGAGCCTCCCATTGATGGCTGTGCAGTAAATAACATACAGAGAGAGTAGAAAAGGCTGTTATTGAAATGGTAAATACGCTGAGCCATCTCAGAAAGAACACGCAAGGCAAGTTAGATGCTACAAAGCTCATCCAGCAGCCAGTGCATCAGCAGTCAGTGTCTTCCATATGGCAGTCCCCCCAAAGTTTGGCAGTCTCTCCCCAGCTCAACTACTTATCCACTCTCTTAACAGACAGGAGAAGCAAAGTGACTTGCATCCAAGGCCATGCTGTAGCTCAGCTCAAATAAATCTCAAAAACTACCTCTTGCTGAAAACCTGCAGTCAGACAGCAGGGATGGCTGTATACAGAAGTCAAGAAGTATAAAATTAGCTTCCTTAGCCCAGGGATGGGGAAATATGTATATATCTATATACACATAAATCTCTGAACAGTTTACTTGTTCAACAACGAAAACGGGTAAATCCTGCCAACGGGCAGCCCTGTCGTTCTAAGAGTCTCATGCTGGCTGTAGACACGGCACGCCGAGCACCTGTAAAATCACTACTTGGCAGGACTTCATTTCATAATTAGCACAGCAAGGAGGAATACAGCTTTGACTGAAAATGCAGGAAAGGGACCGAGTGAGTCAAGCGCGATGGCACACACACGGAAACGATGACAACGCAAGGAATGAGATGGCCTGAGACACGACCTGCGGGCAGAAACGCTGGTGTTTTCCTCCCAGATCTGCCACAGGCACTTTCTGTAGCCCAAAACAAGCATCTGACTTCAGCGTGTTGGTTTTGCTGCCTACAATATTGGGTGAACAATTGTAACAATGGACGTGGATGTTTGGAGATGCTTTCTGTCACCTGTGCAAGGCCTGCAGTAATGACAGCACACACACAATGCAACTCCTCCCTATTCTTAGCTTCACAACTGCCAAGGGACTGTTTTGATGAGAACACTTTAGATACATCCAGATATAATATAGAGGGAAAAAACCCACCATCATAAATAACATATTTATCCTACTAAGGTAGAAAATGCTTTTTGGTAATTAGCTAAAACAACCGTGCCATGTATTGCAGCCACACAGCTCACTCAATTTGAAATCTAATACATTCTAACGGTCCCGAGACAAACAATTAAATTAGTCTGACGTGTTAATTTTGCATTTGATTTTATTTCCTGTCCTGAGTCACTCAGACACATCAGAGATTAACCTCTCTGGCTATTCCTCTCACCAGGGCCAACCGGAACGGTCGCCCTGCATCGTAGGTCAGAGATCTGTGCCACACGTGTGCTGCAATATGGAGAACAACGGACAGTTTCATCCTGTCCGTGCCACTGACAAGGGAAAAGGATGAGGCTGTTCACTGGGAGTCAGGCTCTTGGTTTTTGGACAGCTGACTATTTAGAGGTCACAGAATCAACATCATCTTGGCATAGGTAGCAGTGGGTGCTCTGGTGCCTAACAGGCATTACCATGCATTTTGTTGCTTTCCACAAATTTGTCATCCAGCAGGTTGATCTCCTTGTGATTCCCCTTACTGTAACGTTCCACATTCTCCTCCAAGTACCAGGACTGATTTTCATCAAAAACCAGGAACAGCAGAGCAAACTCCCTCTTGACATCCTTCCTGATCCCATCAGGCCACAGTGCCCCTCTCCGGCAGATCTTCAGGGGTCCAACCAGCCCACTGTGCATGTCCTAATTGGAATGAAGAAGAAAACCCCCTGAGACAAGGATCTTCTCAGCCTCTGTTTTGTAGGCAGTTCTTTGCCTTTCAGCAACCACATTTTCTGTTCCCTGCACCACCACACTTAAGACAAACAGTGCTACTGTGCTAAGTATGCTCATGAGTGAAAATCAGCCTCCAAAGCACAAGAGCAGAGACTACACATGCTCTCATGAATGCAAATCCAAAAGTCATAAATATGAATGGTATCAAAATATTCTCCGCTCTGTAGCTGCGAGAACATCTGCAACTCGAGATAAAAAGGCAATGATCTCTGGGTTCAATGTGATAGTTTATTGCAGGATCCTCCAGATTGTTTCCCTGAGAAATCAGTGCTATGACAACGGATCCTAGCAATGCTCAAATCTTCCTCCTTTAACCACAGGGCCCAATTTTGGACAATTTCTGTTTTTCTAGATTAGCCCTATGGCTCTCACTGATAGAAACCATGACTTACTGGGAGATGTTCTCACAGCCTGCAAATAACTGAAGGAAGGTTAGTGTCAAGGAGACAGTGGAATTCTTTTATGTTAGGCAAAAAGGACAAACATCAGGACAAATTTGGAAGACTTCCTCTCCCAGGAGAACATCGGGCATGTCGCCATGTGGTTCTTCTACCTCTCAGCTGGACCAATCTCTAAATTGTGTCCAGCTCACACTGTTTTCTAGAGAGGGTTAAAAATTGGTCTAACCATGTTTTTCTAGTTCTAATTTTTCCAGTTCTAACTTCTATTTTACCTTTACTGGGTCCACCATGGAGTAGTAGATCCAAGGAACACAGGCTGAATCATTTGGCCCAGGACCAGATCGCTCAGGAACTTCCCATCGGTATGTCACGATGTCGCCTGAGTGACAGAGAAGCACCATTAACACCAGTGTGATACTCTCACTGACCAGTTCGCTGGGTGGCATGCAAAGCAAAAACAAAGATCCTGTCTCCAAAGCACAAATGCAATTCTGATGCAGTTGTCTATCGCACCTTCCTTCCCCAACCAGTGAAAAGCAGGATGGAAGCAAAGCAGAGGGGTCACAGGATGCACACGCTGCCCGTTATCGGCACAACTCTGTTGTATCTGCCGCCTTTGAGACTGGAACCGACCAAAGAAATTCCAGATGCAGCCTCAGACGATCTGTCATGTCTGCAGTATATTTATGTTGCTCATTCAAGTTCATTTATACAATTACTGTTTTGCATATTAGAAAGTGGTGGTGGCTTAGACAGCCTGCGCAAGTTGAAGGGGACCAAAAATTACACAAACTGGACATCTGGACCCTGAAGCGAATTGGTGGTTTCAGTCAGTGTCCTGGCAAGCAATTGTGCACTATTCATGCTATTTTCACACTATTTCATGCTGTTTTCACACTATTGTGCACATCACTAAAAGCACAGGTCCCATAGCAGAGGAGCAGGCTTCCCCCATCACAGCCAGCCAGCCCAGGGCTACCAACTGATCTGTGAACTGCCATCACCTTCCTTCCTCCTACAGACAGAGCACAGTGAGTGCATGGGGATAAGGCTGCACACAGAACCTTGTGCTAGGCTGATCCTAGAAGCCGGAGAAGAATCTGAATGGCCGGAGACCACCGTGACTTACCAGGGTTCGCTACCTGCGGCTGTCCTGTCTCCCTTTCCAGCACCCCATGGGCATGAATGGAGTAGGGTCGTGTGGCATTGTTCTTAAACACAACGTTGAGAATATCTCCCACTTCCGCCCACAGAAAAGGACCTTGAGATGGGGAGAATGTACTCTGAGATCAGCGAAAAACTGTCAACATATCTCCTGAGGATATTCCCACCTCTCTCTCTTCATCTTCTCTGCAGACATCTACCCTTACAACATTTATGATGCTCCCCTCCCTCTTCTCTACCTTGCCTCTACCTCCCGAAAAAAATTGGGGTCAGTCCCGAGCCAAGTAAGTCTTAGAAAACCAGACTGTGAAACACACAATGAGGGAAATGAAGGTTGTTACACATTTTAACTGTGCCCAGTGCAACTAAGGGTTGATTTCCAAATCCTGCTATGCTACGCTTCACAGCACCTTGATCACGCCTTGCTTCTGGCTGCAAAACAACTGGTGACAGTCAGTTTGGCCTGTGCTACAAATCAGAGCTGCAGCTTATTTTGGATGGCAAATTCTGCTTCCACCTTGCTGCTCTGGCACCACTTATAGTCCTGGGTTCACAACAGCAAACTGCGTCTCCACAAACTTCTATCAGTCACCGTAATGTGCCCCTCCACTCCCCTAGGCCTGCTTGCTTTTGCCCCAAAAGTATTTCTCACAGCTACAGGTTTGCACCTGCATCTCTCAGACTGCTCTCTAGAAGTCAGCCGATATTTCTGTTCTGCTGTCAGGGAAACACGTGTGTGAAAATGTTTTGGCTAAGACATGGAAGTTGTCACAAAGGCAGGCATGAGAACGCAGTTGTCTCTTTCCCCAGGACCTTCTTTCTCCAGAGCTGGCAGACGTGGATAGGAGACAGTCCGAATTTCTCCTCTCTTGCACACACAGCAGATGCCTACATATCTAGGAGGTCTTCAGATTACAGCCCTTAGCCACTGAAGCCCTAGAGTCCAAGTCCCATCACTGTGCGAGTGGAAGATGCACCCTCTGCACATATCCTTACCTAACAGCCCTAGGTGTTCATCACCATTTATCCTGGCCTTGGGGGTCTGGAAAGTCCCATCGGTGTACTCCCTGTAAACCGCTTTCTTGTACCTGGAGCCAAGCAGTCCATTCTCGTTGCTCAAAAACACATCGGCATAGCTGAGGAAGGCAGAATGAGTGCCGAGATACTCAAAAGTTCACAGGGAATAAACAGGTAACTCATGGCTGGGGGTTGACTAGTTGAGTGGGTTTCCCAGAGACCCGTTTTGGCCATAAAGGTGGGCTCAGTGACCCAGGGGGCTGCCCCTCCCATCAGCGGCACCACCAGCAGCAGCACATGCACCAGGTCACGAGATGGCCAAGACACCCAACAGGCTTCCCCAAGGTCTACTGAGAAACTTTGCCAAAGGCTTCCCCAGAAGAAGGGCTCTACCTCTCTGCAGAATGGTTGTGCCGTTCCCTCTCCCAGCTCCGGTCAGGCGCGTAGTCCCACACCACCTCCTCTGCCATGATGTAGTACGTCCGCACCCCCTTGTACTGAAGGGCAGGAGCAGGATCCCTTCTGCCACACTCGGAAACGGAGTAGCGTTCCCTCATCCCAGCCTGGTAGTGATTGCTCGTCTGGCAGTAGATCTCAAAAGTCCCTGGGGGAGGCAGCATCAGCAACGGAATCAGCTGCTTTGAGAGATCCCAGGGAACAGCCTGACGTGCTGACATCGGTATGCGTGGGTCTGGGCCTTTGTTTAGGGAGCTTGGCTGCCACAGGCCGAGGTTAAAGGAGGTTGTTAGAGAAACCGAGCAGAAACGGCACAACAAAGTCCTACACAAAAATCATCTCAGGAGGCTTTCTTATGCAACAACCAGCTTACTGAAGAAACCAGTAAAGTGACACAAACTGCGCTACCACTGCTGAGACGCTGGTGAAGTAAAAGATGTGGCCTGAGAATGCCAAAGGGGAGGAGAACTGGCAGCTGGGGACAACACAGCGTGCGAACAAGACGCGGTATTTTGTGCCTATCCTGCAAACTGGGAAGACTGGGGTCTGTCATACACATGCATCTCTGCAAGCCACGAAGGGGGGAGTTAAGCTCTGGCAGCTGTCCGCCACTTCATTCTGAAAGATGTGCTTGCATGTTTCCATGGCTCACAGGCAGCACTGCCCATCAGGACTCTTACTGCAAATATTTAATAGGAAGTGGCAGAGCATCAGTCCGGGACGATGTGGGACAAGGTCCTGTATTTCCTGTTCTTTTCTAGAGTCAGATGCAGAGGCAGGAGCTGTGGCATGGTAAATGGGAACAAGTAGGATCTAAAGCACAGCTCACTTCTCAAGAGTTTACACCATGCTAAAGAATCAGCCATAGCAGCAAGTACTACAACGGGAGGCTTCCTGCTGCTATGCGAGATGCGCAGGCACTTACCCTTGTTATCAGGCTGCATGAAGGCAGCAGCAAACGTGTGGGGGAACAGATGGGCCGAATCTCTCCGCATCCCATTCATCTGCAGGGTGTTTCCCTGAAACACAGCTCCATGTACATCTGCTTCACTGCCCAAGCCCAGAAGATGCCAGGACACATTGTCTCCTTCACACACATTCAGACCAGGCAAGTTACCAAACATAACTCCATTGATGGCTGCAAAGGAGAAGAAAACTCTCTGCAGGTAGGTAGCAGCCAAGAGGTTGCCTCTGTGCGTGCACTTTGACAGGGCAGCCCTGCTGGTGGAAACGTGGCTCGCTTGCAATTCCCCTCTGCCTACGCTGAGGACATGCTTCCCCAGGCATCTGAGATTCTTGTCCCGTGTCCCACCCACTGCCCCCCCCCCCTTAATGGCAGGCCCAGGCAAGACGCAGCCCCTGCAGCCCCCCAGCTCGGGCGCTGGGTGAGCACTGCCCCACGCTCCGTGGGCTCGTTGCTGCCGCGCGCTGAACAGTGCCCGGCCCTACCGTGCATCCGGTTCGACTCCTCGAAGCCATCGTCCTTTTTCACAGACGTCTCTTCCATTCTCAAATAGTACTTTATGTTGGCGTTTAAATACCAGCTGAGGTTCTCGTCAAACACGCTGAAGAGAAGGTAAAATTCTTTGTCGATCCCTTTCTGAGACACAATCATAATCACGGCTGTTAATTTTTAAGGTGCGCCAATTAACCACCCTTACGCTTAAAGCTGTTTTGCCCGGCTCTCACATTCCCCTTAATCTCAAATCTTGGCTCACCGAGGGCCAGGGCTCTGTCCCTTTACTCATGATGAATGTTCCTGTTTTGTTCCATGAGAGGCACCACCTGTGCATTTTCCATATTTCACATGAGTAAAGTGATCAAAATTCAGCCAAGGAGATGGAATCATTGTCTCCTTCGCCCATCACCCCTACATTCAAGGTGTAGCTTTCACAACCTGTCCACATCAGACCTGAGATCAGAGCCCAGCCCTTAAGGCAGGCTGATGACTATGGTCCACCCCTCCTTTCTCCTACCACAGACCTAGACTGGGGGGGATTTTATATTATCTTAAATCCTTTAAAATGTTTTTCCTCAACAAAGCATTCCAAAGCATGATGGTTTTCTCCACTAAAAGAACAACCCCGGCATTGTCCGGATTGTCACCATGGTATCGGCTTCCTCAGCTGTACCCAGGAAGGCATCCTGCAGAGAGGGCAAAGTGATTCCCAGTCTGTGGCCATGCACCTTTCTCTATTAAACCTTCCTTAAAGGGTTGCCTAAGATTGTGGAACCAGAATTGCTGCTGCAGTTGATTTTTTCCCTGTCCTACCTTTACAAACAAGCCTGCCTCTGGTTTGTTTACACCCTTTCAATACCTGCAAATGTTTTATCATCATCATCACAGCTCCTTCACATAGTGGGCTGTACCCATTCACATCCCTCTCTGCTCAGAATACCCACATTCCCACCTTGTGCAACACGCTGCTCTCTTCTGCACTCTCCATTTAGCCCCACGGTACCACCACAGAAAGCAGACTCCTCTAGGGAGGCTCTGGAGGCAGCTGGTTTGGGGCTTGCCAGCCACTCCCTGACCCACACCGCAGGCCTGGCAGGATGGCACCAGGTTGGTTTTCTGTCACCTACTGTTCTCCACAACAAGGCTCTGCTAATCTGTTTTGCACATCTCCAGTATATTAATTTACTGTCTTCCCTGGACTTACTGCCATGAGTAGGTTATCCCTGAGTGAAATTCCAGGAGGAAGTCCTTGTCACTCTTCAGATTGCACCTCTCTTTCATCAAAAGCATAAAGACCAACGTGGATTTTCGCATGCTTTTTTGTAGCCAGTTCTGCTTGAAAATGAACGGATCTCACAGAAGATATGAGGCTCACCCAAACCTCACAGCATTACAACACTTGAGCAGACCATCTGTGACTAAGTGAAAATGTCTTTTCAATGTTTCCAAGACTGTAAAGAATATCCCACATGTCTCTGAAAGCAGTCTGCTATGCAATCTGGGGACAAAATTTACCTGCAATGCCACATCCAAAGTGCAGTTTTCAGCCAAGTTTTAATATGAGTTTTAAAGCAGAGCCCAGAAAACATTCAAGGGCAGCCCTGGGAGCCCAGAACTCCAGCCCCTCCCAAGTCAGACCCAGGCAGCAGCTCTCCCGACAGTAACCTGCCCTGTCACTTGGATTCAACACCCTCAGACTCACGCTACTGTACGCCTGCTTTCCTTACGTGCCCCGACATTTTGCTGACACTTCCTTTCTCTACAAGGAAGCAAACAACCTGGTGTTGGTTCTCCATGGCAGGAGAGCCCCTTTTACCTGTTTGTTGTTGCCATCCAAAGTGCCCGGCTTGCAGATGACCAGAGGCCCCACTAAGCCTGAACTGGTGTCCCTGATGGGATTCGCAGCCGAGCTGTACAGCCAGGTCAGGCAGGGAGGGTCGCTGGACGTGGGCCCCACGTGCTTGGGGACAGTCCAGCGGTACGTGAAGTTGTGCAGCGGCGCAACAGAAACCCCGTTCTGGGACAGACCTTTAAAACAGAGATGGGCACGGTTATTCCCAAGGTTCCTGTACGAACTCTGTTACAATCCTCACCAGCTACACTCATACTGGGCTTTACTTGATTGGCATCACCCGCACACCCGGCACCTCTGAGGTGTGATGTGGGTGTGCTCACAAGGCACACAGGGAGCTGCTCTCAGTACCCTGTAAATTCCCCCTGGTGCCACGGCAGAGATGGGCACGGCAACAGGAAATAAAGCAGATCCAGCTGCATCTGGGGAGGTGAACTCTGGAAGCACGTGGTTATCTAAGCTGGAGAACACTGGGTGTGTTCCTCTGCTTACAGGGTCTCAAACAGCTAGAAATGGTCTGAGCTTTGGATTAAATTTTCCTTCTGAAGAATAGCACCGCTGGGTCCGTACTCCCTCTGGCACCATCCCTGGACACCAGTTTGGTGGAAAGCCTCCTTCGGTGAGGCCTCGGGCAGGCTCAGAGGACCAGGCTGGCTTCTACCCAGGAGGACATCCAGTCCTCCCTGGCTGCAGAAACTCCCCAGTGCAGAGGAGGTCCAGGCTCTGGAGCTCCACCACCAGCATTAGCACTGAATTAATCAAGAAAAGGGAGCCACAAACCATCGTGGTACCACATCCCTTCCCACGCCTTCCCATAGGCCACTCCATGAGGCTGGATGCTGAAAGGCCAGGAGGCTTTGTTAACAAACGTCACCAGGATGGTGTCTCCAACTTCAGCTTTGATCACTGGACCTGCACAAATAGCAGAGAGAGTGTGTCAGCAGCGGAGCGACTCCCCAGATGACCAGGCAAACTGAAGAAGCCAGGCCCACCTTTCCCCCAGGCCGAGGGGAGCAGAAGGCACAGAAAACCTGTGCCTCGGGCAGCTCTGGAAAGAGGGGTGCGAGATGATCACAGGCAACTGACGTGGGCCATAAAACCAACAGGCAACAGTCTCTGAGCAGACAGCAAGGAACCTGCTCGGGGTGGGTGATGTGCCGAGGGCGGCACGCGGTGCCGGTAGGTGCACGGGGCCCGGGCGCACCGCGAGCAGACGCTGCGAGGGAGAGCGCGCGGAGGGCGGCAGAGCGAGCGGCGGGGCGCAGGACCGCTGCGCGCTCCCAGCGCCAGCACCCTTCTCACCGACGCTGGAAGAGGATGTGCGCTGCCGGATGATTCCTACCGAGTATCCCAAGGTGCTTCTCTTCTTCCGATCGCTGCTTTTCCTCACGGAAGCTCTCATCAGTATATTCCACATACTTTGCCTTCCAATAGACTCCCCCAATTCGGTAGAGGCTACGCTTGAAAAACTGCTCAGCAGGGCTAAATGAAAAAAGCAGATGTGCCTGGTCATTTCTACGAAAACCAATCCTCTCCTGCTCCTGCTGCCTCCCCACAGCCCTCCGGCAGGCCAGCAGCATCTCCCCACCAAGCAGCTTCTCAGACAAGGACAGTATCTCTGTTTGGAACGAGCACAGCTCGCCTCTGTGAAGCTTTTTCGTCCTACAGACTCGTGCCTGTCGTCCCCGCCGTGTCAGGGAGCGCCGCTGGCACGCTGCCCTCTCCCAGCGGACGCGGCCGGCTTCAGTGGCACGGGTCTGAGCGGGGTCTCTGCACAAGGTGTGAGAGAAGGTGGTGAACAAAACGGCAGGGCAGGAAACGGGCAGGTGGCGCTGGAACACCGAGTTCTCCAGAGGCCAGGGGACGGCTCTGGGGACCACTGCAATCATAACTGAAAACAACCCCACACAACAGCTGTAAAGAGAGATTTATTTCCTCCGCCACCACCCTCTCCAAACATAGAGAGACGTAACAGGCCTTGCAGGAGAGGCATCTTAGTGACAGGGCCAGCTCACAGGTCTAAGGAGCTTTCAGTTCTAAGGTCTGCAAGAGAGCTGCTGCGTGGCTTTGGGTAAATCATTAACTGCTCTACATTTCTACTTCACCTGGAAGAGGTGTATCCTCTCCAACAGCTTCCCAGGGAAGGGAATGGAGGGGGAGGAATGTCTTTGCTTCAGCTAGCCAAAGTATCAGTGGGAAACCAGTCACCATCTGCTATCACAACCATCTGACAGGTGGGATGGAAGGCTGTCATCAAGGTCGCAGCATCCAATTTCCTAGAAATTGCCTGCTGCAGCAAGGCTACGCTGGAGCACATCTGCAGGCTGGCTCTGCCACCCTGTGTCTGCTGAAAGCTGCGCTTTCCTAACAACCCATCAAACACATAGACCTGTTCCTAGGTCAGGCACAGCAAGCAGAAACGAAGCCCAGAGACAAGCGTGGCAGATGATGTTCCACCTAAGCTGGGACGCTGGCACCTGTGGGTCAGGCTGTGAAACGCAGCACGCTTCCACGCCAGGCCCCCTGAGGTGATCTGCCCTCCCAGGAAACGTACTCCACGGGAAGGGCAGGCGTTGAGAAGAACGAAGCTCCACGTTTTCCTTCGCAGCCTCCCCAGCAGGGAGCAGAGCCCCCGCACACTGCCCCAGCCCACCAGCCTCCTCCTCCTCACCTGCCTGCCTCGCTCAGCCGTCTCCCGGTGCTTTGGTCGAGCCCGGAAGGTCCGTAGTCCCACTGCACTTCCTTCGCCGCGATGTAGTATTGCCGGACTCTCCCTTCCAGGGCAGATGCCGGAACGTGCCGAGAACAGGGCCGGACTTCGTAGAGAGCCCCCATCCCAGCTGCCCAAGACATGGTGGAGGACACACTGTCTTCACCACCGACCAACGTGGAACACGGTACAGTGGTGCAGGACATCCCCAATAAGTCTGGCCTGCACAGTAATAACCAATCCACCCCAACTTATACAAGACAAGGAATCACCCCATTCATTTAGGGATGATTTGAGCGGAAATGCTGCCCAAGGCACTGTCCCCTGCCACGCTGTATATCACAGGACCACACTGGGAGAAGAAAGGGAGGGCCACAGAGGGCAGGACATGTCCCAGTCTCTGCCTTACCTTGTATGTGATCATTGACCTGACAGCTCAGTAGCCACCTCCCAGGGTTACTGGGAATCATGTCTGCTGTCACAAAAGTGGCTGGGAAGAGGCTGACCACATCTGTCCTATGGCCTCGAATATTGAGCATTTCTCCATGGAAGTAGGCTGTGTGAACATCCACCTCATTGCCCATCCCAAAGAGGTGCCATGAAACGCGATCCCCGGCACACATCGTCACATCAGGGAGGTTCCCAAACACGTAGCCATTAATAGCTGCAAAATCAAGCAAGCCAAAAATCAGAGATTAGAAAAGGGGCCTTCAAAGCTTCTGCCAGCAGGTCAAGTACAGACATGTTTGGAGGGTGAACCTAAAAAGAATTCATCTTCACCTCCTCCTGTTCTGGAGAACCCAGCTCCAGAAATGAAGTGCACTCAAAATCTCCAAATCACTAACAAAGCCTCACTCAAGCCAAAGATTAAAACAAAGTAACACTTCTTTTTTTCTTTTTTTTTTCTGGATTTGCTGCCCTCTCCCTGTGATGTTCTTTGCTTAGCACATGATCTCAGAGCTCGTGGTGTCCCTTCTCCCCTCTACACACACCCTGGCATACAACAGCAGAAAGTGCATTTCAAGATACCCGAGCCCTGACACCTCTGGAGCACCTCATCAGAGCTTAAAGGTGACACTGACCATGCATTTTGTTGCTCTCTTGGAATTCCTCATCTTCTTTGTCTACAGAGCCTGGATCTGTGCAGAAGGACGCTATGTTTTCATCCAGGTACCAGCTGAGGTTCTCATCCACCACACTGAACATCAGGAAGATATCAATGTCCACATCCTGGCGTCTCTGAGAACTGCCAGTCAGTATTCCTGGGGTGAAAGAGAAGACGAGCATTCGAATACCCACTCATGCAGAAAAGCAGATGTCAGTCAAGAGATTAAACCACCAAGAGAAGAGTAACTCTTGTCACACAAAGGAGAGACAGATGCTTTCCCCACCATAACCACACAGCAGAGTTCTAGCAAGTTCCCTCTTCTCCAATATATCCCTGCTAACACGGTCCTGGCTCCCAAGCAGCTCTGCCACTGCAGGGCTGAACCACAACACCTCTGGTGTTCTCACTGCTGCTGAAATCAAACAGTCCCCATTTTTTTTTAACACACAAGCCAATAAGGGATAGACACAACGTAATATCCAGAACCCAGACAGAACACGGCTACTGGCTCCTCCAGTCATGATGCTTTTACCCCTGAAGCTGGGACCTGCCCTCCAGAGCATCTTCTCATGCTGCCCTTGTTCAAGTCACCACAAAATCTTCACAGTATGAAACTGCAGCCCTCAGCTGCTTTCTCTTGGAGTCCTTACCTTTTTTGCATGTAAGTAACGGCCCAATTAATCCAGATGCAATGTCCTTTGGTGCATCAATATGAGAGTGGTAGATCCAGGTCAAGCAGTTTGGGTCATCAGCAGTTGGGCTGTGATCTTCAGGGACAGTCCAAGTATAGGTGTAATTCCCTCCTGGGAAAACAGCATCATCCTTCTTCTGATCCTGGAGGGACATATCAGGATACAGGGATCCTAGAACAACAGAGCAATCACAGCACTCATTCAAGAGGAGCAGAGATGTTGACACATGTAACCTGGGACTGAACTGCTCTCTATCAGTAGAACTGCATATACTTGGGTAGCAGATTTCTAAGCAAGGCTGTCATCCCAGGGCTGCAATAGAGTTTAGCCATCATTCATTCAGAGTGAGGCACAGAGCCAGCGTAAGGCAACTTGCCCCATAACGGGTCAGCACAGAGTCAGAAAGATGATTCCCATTCTGCCTATTGCTACGTTGCCTCCAGCTCTGCAACGTGCCACAGTCAGCCTCTCTACAGGCTCTAGGGCTGCTTCAAATAGCAGTTCTTTGGTCTCATACTTCACCATTCCTGTGAACTCCCTGAAGCTCATCACCCTCGTGACTCTCACACTACAGCACTTCAAATAATGACTATAACTCTTTTCCTTTGGCACCACTCTGCTACCAGCAAACTTTGGAGGTTCTCCCGAAAAATCAAGAAATCAGGAAACGACTTCCAGCCCCACAAACCTGCTAGCCCAGCAGCAGGTGACTTCACTGGTCACACATGGGCACTTGCTTTCCCTCAATGTAGCTTCAGGCTAACCAAGTCTGTGGCTTTACTGACACCCCGGCGTGTGCTACTAAGTTCCCAGTGAGAACAATCTGTCTCCTTTATGGCAGTGGCTCATTTACCTTCAGAGTCCTTTTCGTAGAAAACACCATGAGGATGGATTGTGTACGGTCGACTAGCAAAATTTTTTAGGTGTACTTTAATGGTATCCCCCACTTCAGCTCTGATGACAGGCCCAAGGAACCCCAGCCAGCCAGGTTTGGGAATCTCAGTGGCGTACGTGGAGTCTGTGTACTGCTTATAGACAGATTTCTTGTACGTGCTGCCCACCCTGTCTCTGCCAGGCTGGAGGAATGCTGAGGCTTTGCTGTTAAATTCAGAGAAGGGAAAGGCACCATGAGTCATGCATTGTATAAAACAGCTGGTTGATAACACAGTAGAGTGACGACGGCACACGGCTTTCCCAGGGAAGCCCAAAAGCTTTGGCATCACAGAGGCCAGCCTGTGCTCTACCCTAGTACACCCTAAGCCATCTGTGTACTGCCCCCTCCCACACCCCTGACTGCTTGAGGAACAGGCAGCACTGGCCCTCGGCCTCATCTGCTTTCTGAGCAAGTTGAACACAATGGGGGACATCAGCACGTTACCATCTTGGTGAGCCTGGCACCACAGCCCCCAGTACAGTCAGCTGCCAGGGCCACAGCCCCGTCCCCACATCTTCATGAATGGACACAAAGTGCACTCCTAAACTCTGCAGTGCAAACGAGGAGTGGGAAGGATGGTGCTTCTCCCACAATCACAGGTGAGTGCAAAGCCCTTCTCATGCCTGCTTCAGCCTTCACTGGGCTTTTAGAAACTCCCTTCAATGCCTCTGTGGCATTTGCAGCTAAATCAGAACCAGGGGGTGGGGGAACCTCCCAAACTCTCTGGTAAAAATTCACAATGTAAAAGATGATTTTCTTCAGAGACACTGAATCACTTGCAGAATGGCAGACAAGCCCATCAGGTACATACCCAGCACGTAGCCAGCTTCCAGTTAAAGCCTCATAGAGGTACTAAAGTTCAACTTGTGAGTGTATTTGCTCTCTATGGCTAATTCTTAGTAGATAAGAGATGAATCATGGTCCAGGTATTTACCGGGACTGGTCTAGATGAGAGCTGAGGTTACTCCCCCCAGTTCCCCCTCAGCATCAATCACCCTGTGGTAACATCAGTAGCCCTGAAATACAGTCAAACTCTAATGTGTGTCTCCAGAAGATGAACAGTCGAGAGCAGAACATCACCACCCTCATCACTCAAAACTGCGAAGGGCTGGGCTCTTGCTGGGCAGCCCAGAGCTCATCCCTTTGCAAAGTCATCCCCACAGCCACTTAGCAAAGAGTTTACAGGCAATTCATACTTCATTTTACAGACCTGTCTTTTCCCTCCCTGCCACACAGCACACTTATTCCCAACCAAAAAAAAATAAATTTCTTCAAGCATTTTACTACCTCTAATTTGTATCAATGTCACATGCTTTTCTTATTGCCAGCAATTTTGTGTCTGCAATCACTGTAAAAGTCAGTCCCATCAGCTCTCTGTTTGCAGTGACAGAACAGTATTTAACTGGCTCTTCAGTTTAACAGCCTTGAATTTCATTTCCATCTCTTCACGTATTATGAGAGAAAGTAAACAAACCCCGCTGTATTCGTTATCACTGCAGGAGTCCATGATAACATCTTTATTAATCCTCATTTTTTGGGGGTGTTCCTTTTCTGCAATCTGATTTAGGTCTTCAGCATCTCCAGAGCACAGGAACTTTTCCCACACCAGACTGACAAACCCTGATGGTTTTTCTGTGAACCCTTCCTATTCCTGCTGTGCTGCTTCTAAAATACTGTATGTAAACCCAAGTGTTATTTATTATGGAGGGGTTAGTGACTGAGAGCAGGTCAAGAAATACAAGTTATTTGCTACAGAATACAAGGGAAGGAAAAAAGGCACACATGTCTTTAAAAAGCTGTGGAAAGCTATGTTAAAAAAAAAGTCTGGTGTTTTGAAAACTAAAACCAAAACCTGTTTTTGTAGTGACTCAACGTATTTATTGTAGTTCCCAGATTTTATTTTGCAACAAAACCAAACATTTTTCAAACCACCCCTAAAATTTCATGCAGGAAGTTCCATCAAGTCTAAGGCTTGAAGCTGCATTTAAACAACAACAAGCCAGCTCTGTGAAGTCATTCACACTGAGGCAAAAACTCATCATCCCCCAGGATACACAAGGGCTGGAACTAAGTAAAAGGAGACCCCAGGGCAGAGCATTGCACAAGCTGTTCTATTAGCGTTTGCACTTCACTCTCGTGTGCAGGCACCGGGCTCTGGCTGCTCCACTACACTGACCATTCCTTTTCCCACTGATACAGTTTCTGTGTTCCTACGATAAAACAAGTTAAACATTAAGCTCATAAAGACATCTATCAGATCACGGATCTTGCTTGCTTAGATGCCCCAGAAAACCTGCATGAGATTACTCATAACATTACTGGTCTAGGCCAGTAGCAGGCTAAATTCTCTTAGCATGAAACATACAGGTTCTGTGCGATGCTCTGGTCTGCGAGCACGTTCTTTCCTGTTGGAGCATAGTTCCAGTCCACCTCACGGATCCCCAGGTAATAGACTCTGGTGGCACCTCCAGCAAATGCAGGTGATAGTATGTGGATGTGGAGCAGCAACAGCCAAAACAATCCCATCATAGCCTGAAGTGAAGGCACTTTTGGAGGTTACACCTATTTGGGAGAAAAGAAAAACAAAAGGTAATTAAACAGGAGTAGAATACGACCACATGGTTTGAAGATACGGGACATTTTGAGAGGGTATGAAGAAATCAGGCAGAAGAACCATTGCCAAGATAGCTCTATTCTACTACAACCCCTGAGGAAGTAGGATTTAGTTACTCTAAAGTAATCTTCACTTCTTCAAAGTCTGCACTGAAAGAGTGGTTCTCTGTAATCCAGGGAGTACATCTCAAACAGGCTGCACAAGGCTTTGTGCTTAGTTTAGTACCATTAAATATTTTCGCCATGATTAAGATCACAAAGTAACGAGCTTACTCTTAAAACTTCCAATTGACACCAACTTGATGTAAATAAGTACCAGAAATACTCTGAAGAGAGATCCAGAGCAAGCTGCAGAAATTGCCTGAAAAGATTCAAATACAGTCCTGTGGCTACGAGTTCCAAGAACTACCTGTATGAGGGAGAAAGGGATGCAAAATGGGGCAGCAGAGTTACACCAGAGGATGAGAAAATACCTTAGGGTTAAAATGGATGACAAACTAAAAAACCCACATGAAAACACTTCAGAAAGATCTCATCCAGTAATATCATTAACAAAGCCAGATGTAGCCAATAGTCAAACTGCCATCTAAAACAGATGCCCAGCTCTTGAGACCTGTAACAGCAACTGAGACAACAGCGTTCAGCAGAGAGAAACAGAAAGCAAGAGAATTAGAAACATGTGACCTATTAAAAAAGCTTAAAGGCATCAGTTTTAACCTCAAGAAGGGGATAGTGACATAACACCATGTCAAACACAGAAAGGTTTTTATAAAGGGCTTGTAATTATTTATTCTCCCCTGTCCTTGGTAACAGCCATGCGAATATCTTGGGTTTATTTGCAGCAAAGCTGGATGCTCTGCAGGCTTCCAGCCAGCACGTCACCACGCTAGCACAGCTTTCCCAGAGAAGCTTTGAAACATCTTACCTCATCCAACACCCAACATACAGGGCTCAACCCCAGCACATGGCAATGAGATACCCACTCGTGTCACTTCCACACCTGAATTTCTCATTTCCAAACATGCTGAACTGTCCCCAGAGGCTAACGATAATCCAGTATCACCGATTCCAAACAGCCATTCAATTGAAAGTCGAGAGAAAGCAACTCCCAACTTGGAAAGACCTTCTTTCCTTCCTTTCTCAAAAGGGGATTTTAGGGATTTCTCTAAATCCAAGATGTTGTTGATGCATCCACACAGTGCAGCTCTGCTGCAGCAGCAGCAGCAAGCCCTTCAGCCAGTCCTGGCCACACACCTTAAGACACTTGGGTACGGAACAGCCCCTTCCCCATGGCTCCAGCAGCACGGGGGTGATGGCAGAGCTCAACCCCACTGTGCCACACCACCCTCGTCCCCTGCTTCTGCCGCTGATGGGGAGGGGACACAGCTGCACCAACCCATTCTGTGCCCGTAACGCGGTTTCAAAGCAAGGAGCTGGGGAAGCTGAACCCGCGCTGTTTCTGACACAGCCCAGCCCAGCGAAAGGCAGCCGTGACAGCCGGGAGGAAAGAAAGCCAGTGGTGCCAGCCCTCAGCCCACAGCCTCCCGTCCTGTCGGCACACACCCTGCTGGGACAGCAATGAGATGCGTTTGACTCAGCTGAAGAAGTGGCCTTCTTGTCAGCGTGGGTCAAAGTGCATCGGAGCAGCTCCCAGGAAAGCGTGCCCAGTGCGTCCGCGGGGACCGGGAGAGACTGAGCCCAGCGAGGCAGCGGGGAGGGGGCTGATCTTCATGTCCTCTCACAGTAGTGGTTTCTGCAAGTAACATCAAATTCTAGGAAAGGGCAAAGCTTAGACTTCTTACCAAAGAGAAAGCTGGTAGAAAACTGCCGACCGAGACAAATCCCCGGGGCGTCAGGCGCTGGTTCTACGTGGCAGAGTCCCTGCCGACCACACCAAAGGTTCACGCTGCAGCACCGCTGAACTTATCAGGTGAGTCAAGCTCTACCAGAAGCCACGGCGATCTCAAAGCCTTGCGAATGTGCTTTGGCTTTGAAAAAAAGTCAAGCACCAAGTCTCTGTCACAGGCACACTGAGACTTGACACAAGTCTCATCTGGACCTCGGGCTGGAGTTTGATCACGACATCGCCCGCAGCTCTGGGGCGATTCTAGGGAACAGCAAAGCAGCATCACTGGAAGGAGACCCAGCAGGCCAGACTCAAACTGCTCTCACAGCGTCTTCACAGTGGCCATTTAGATACCAGTGCGAGGTGAAAAAAACTGACAACTTTAAATTCTTTTTAAAAAAGTTAATTTTTCTTTGAAATACACATCTTGATTATGTAAAAAAGAAAAAAGAAAGACAAAACACCCCACAACAAACCAAAATTCATATTACAGTCATTCTTGAACCTTAAAACTTTATAGCAGAATCCTTAGTGCCAGGACTTCCCTTCGCTAAGTCGTTAACAGCACAGGAATCGCGAACGAACAGAAAGTCAGACTCCCATCAGCCGGGTAGCTAACCGCGGGGCCAAGGCAGCCGGGCTGGCTCTCTCCCGACACCTGACCGCAGGGAAACCACTGCCCGAGGAAGAGGAGGGGGATACAAAAGGGTATTAAACAAAGGGAACCGTTTGACCCCTTACTTGCGGAGCGAGGCTGGACGCGGGCTGTGCCGGATGGTAGCGGCGTCAGCTGGAAGGCATCCCCGCGGCGGGACCTGCGGACAGAGGATGATGCCCGAGCGCGGCGGGGACAAAGTCTGCCCGCACACGGGGCACCGCCTCACCTCGCGGGCTGGCCCAGCCCAGCCCCGGCTCGGCCCCGCCCCGTCCGCCCCGCACCTGCGGCCGCGCTCCCTGCGCACACAGCGAGCCCGGGCCGCGGGGCCGCACCACAGCGCGCGCCTGCCCCGCCCCGGGCTCGGTGCCCCGCGGCCCGTCCCCGCCGGCGGGAGGAACGCTCGGCCTCGCGGAGCGGGGAGATGCGAGGTGCGGCAGGGCCGGAGCTGCAGCACGTGCAGAGCCGGCACCTACCTGCCGGGATGGGAGGGGATGCGGAGCGGCCCTGCGCCCGGTGCCGCCAGCGGACGCTCCCCAGGGACGCCGCGGGGGCGGCGGCCCCTTTAAAGGAGCCGCGTGATGTCACGGGGCCGCGCGCCGCGCTCCCCCGGGAGCACAACAAGAGTCACGCTCG
>WTSP01004798.1:0-24498 GCA_025331215.1 Actenoides lindsayi | reverse complement strand
GGGGTCCCACAGCACTCTCCTGCCCCACCATCCCCTGCCCCACCATCCCCACAGCCTTCCCCGCCGGCACCGCAGTGCTTCACACGTGCAGGGTGGGCACAGACATCGCCTCCGCTGAGCACACCTGGGGATGTGATCTGGTTTTATTCTGCTCTCCTTCCACCCTGGGGCCCAGGGGCGGGTGGCAGGTTGGGGGGTTGCAGGAGCTCACCCTGCCACGCACCACACACAAAGCCAAGTTCTGTGCTATTTGCTCAACGTGGAAGATGAGAAGTTAAAAAAAGAGAAACGTTTTAAAACATATGCCAATCCAGTAGTATAAACAATCCCATAATACATTAACAATGCATTTAAGTGCTGCCGGGCAGACTTGCTTTTTCCTCTCAGTGAGGCTCAGGTCTCCGGACGGTGAATGGGCTCAGCCTCAGCACCACGACCTGCTGGAGCTGAACTGAGCCTGGCACACGGCACAGCCCAACCACCCCGGCCGCACTGGCAGCAGCACCTCAGGAGCCTGCAGCAGCCGGGGAGCAAGAGGTGTAGGGACGTCTGCCATCGCTGCGAGGAGGAGGAGGAGGGAGGGGGGGAGGAGGGAGAGCCAGCAGAGCTGACCTTGAGGCTGCCTGAGACTGACCCTGAAGCAGCGAGATTCTCCATTCTGTTCACAGGCACTGTCATCTCTCACCTTGCAGAGAGCGCTCTCCTTGCCCATTTATCATCACAAATGTTTCTATTTAGGCTTATTTGTTTGTACAGTTAAGCCCCGTTACATTTACACCAAGAAGAAGGACAAATTGTGATTTTATCCAATGTTAGATCATATCACTCCTTGCTACAACATTCACAGCATTAATAAGGATAAAGGGAGACTTTGGAGAAATCCAATAATAGAGCACATGCGATAACGGCCCAGCGAAAGTGCTCTGGGGAGGGAGTGTGATTGCACAGTGGAGCCTCTGCCACGGACCCTCCCTTTGTGCACACCTTGCATTGTCTCGCCAGGAAGGGATTTCTGAAAGAACGAGGCTACCGCAATTCCAGCCACGAGGTCCTGCTCATTAATGAGCATTAGTCTGCCCACGGGAACCCTTCATTTCATGAAAAATACCTGGCTTTTACACAAAGCACTGAAGGACTGTAAGGTTCCCAGCTCTTCCCACCAGCACCCACCAGGAACAGAAATGGGTTTTTTTAGTAAAGACAGAATTGGTGGCAGAAATGTGGCAAAACAGTGGCCCGTTGGGGAAAACAGAGCACACAAAGGAAGAGAGCAGATCCCAGAAAGCAGACTGGAGTGAGAGGATGCGAATCCATTGCTGAGCTCATGAGAGCAGCTCTTAAGTAAGAGGACCCTACCCCAAGCCCTGGGCATGCCCAGGAACCCCACAGCACTCACCACTGCCAGGCAAAGCTGTGCCCACTCTGTTGCTGTGTGCTGCTCATCCTACTGTCACCTTGGTCTCCATGTGAAAAGGACCAGGAAGAACCCGTGTGGTGTTACCGTGTCCGTAGCAGAAGCCTCTTTGCCAGCACCCTCAAGCTCCCAGCTGTCCATCTGTAAGCTGCTCCTGGCCTAGGAAAACTCATTGCCCTACCATGCCTGTGTCAGGAGCACCAAGTATTAGACACCAGAGCCCACCTGCACATCGGCCCAAACTCATAAAAATGGAAAAGTTCCCTTGGAGATTGGCACCTTTTTCCAGTGGGAAGCCACAGTGGATGCAAAACCATAAGAAAAAAAACCCTTCCCTAATGCTGTGCTGCAAGAAGCACTTGCTCAGGCTGGTGTCCAGCTTCGGGGAGCAGCCAGGGCCGTGTCACGGTCTTCCTCCTGCCTCCCCTCGGCAGAACGGGCAGCGAGGCACAGCCTGCCAGCAGCCCCGGGGTCCCCTCAGCGAGCGGCTGTGCCAGAGTGCGCTGCGCCGGCTGCGCTTGCTAGCTCTGGCCTGGGAGTTCCTGCCTCAAACCAATCATCATTTATGTTATCCTTACCGAGGAGGGCACGGACCTTCAATCATTCTTCCTAGTTAGACACAATCATCAGCCAGGTTTGTCTTGTTTAGCTGAAATACATACACAGTAACTACACAGCCCTGCAGATTGTCAGCGGATGGTTTCCTAATCCCGCACTGAGCCCCCTCAGTCCCTGCGTGGGTTTTTAAAGGGCCAGGTTTGGCTGGAAGTCTGCTCTCCTTCATGCCAACACACTTTCTAGGAACACAGCTGCTTCTTCAGAGTAACTCCAGCCATTTCCAGGCACAGAAGACTGTGCCAGCCCGCTGGCAGAGCACAGACCAAGCAACCTTTGCTGGCAGCCCTCAAAAAATGCTCGTTCCTCGTAGTCAGATCCTAAGGCATTTCTAACCAGCACCCACGTTTCCTGCACAGGGCAGGGGAGGGTCCTCAGATCACTCAAGGCTGGTGGCCATGGGGACATGTGGAGGCCAAGTGAGACAGGGACGTGACACCCAACAGCCTGACTGGAGCTGCTGGGGTGGGCTGGCTGATGCCTCCCTGCCGTAGGGTTCCTCTCGGTGTCACGTCAGCGCTGGCTGCTCCAGACACCCCCTTGGCTACAGCCGGGTCCTGCTCACCATGGGCACTCACTATTTTAATCTGTTCTCAGCCACTTTGCTCCTGACCAGCCCTTACTGGACCGTCTGCACCCCCATCGGGCAGGGGCACGGCGAAGGCAGCCCCTGCGGGGAGCGGGCGCTGTCACGCAGCTGCGACGGCTCCTTCTCAATGCACATACATTTTCTGGGGGGTTTTATGATCAGCTTAAGATTTCTTTTGCATCTGCCAAGGAACTATTTTCACAAATAAGTATGTAAATCCTCTGTAAATGTATGCTAATTACTTATTTTAATTACAATGTAAATAAGTAATTACTGAATAATTTTAAAGTATTTACATGGGGGTTGTGTGATTTAAAAGCTAACTTGTTGGAAGTATAAAAACTGTAAATTTTACAGTAATTATACCACAATTTATACACTGTGGCCAAATACAATTTCCACGTGCTTCAGAAGAGATAAATAAATACGTAATTCCCCAGTAATTACTGCATAATAACAAAACTATTGCATGTTTATTTTTTCCCGTTCAGTGGAAAATGCCCCTACATTAAAACAAATTCAGGTTGAGATTTTTCTCAAGGTTAATGAACACTCATCCACCTGATCCTCAGAAAGTTCTTAAGGAGAAGAAGAAAGGAAAATTCTGGAAGAGGTTTCTAAAGAGAGGGGAAGTAGAAAAGGAAGAAAATTGATGCATGGAAAGCCCAGGGAAAAACCGGCTGCAGCACCCTCACCCCTTCTCCGATCACTTGGTGCCCCAGCACCGGTGGCCCTGACTCTGCCAGATGTTTCTGCTGGGTCTGGTGGGTCTGTGCCGTGCCAAGGCTGCCAGGCGTGGGGCTCCAGGGAGCCCCCCCCGGCTCCAGCCACCACCTCTCTCAGCTGCTGTTTCCTGCAAACGCTGGAGCAGAGCTCGGCAGGAAATTGGCAATCAAAAGGTGAGTATATAAACAGTTAAATTATATTTCCTGTGGGGTATTTTTTATTAATTTCATTGCAATAATATGTTAAACACCAGCACTGTGAAAATTAGTGTTAATGAACATTAAATGTGTTGGACGATTTAAATGGTGTGTATATATCACCCCTCTTATTATTGGGATTGGCCCAGTGGTAATATCCTTTTATCGATCCTCTGCTGTTCTCCTTGTCCCTGTCCCTGTGGAAGTGGTCATGAAGGACACTGTAAGCACACAGCTATCAGAGACATAATCTTTTAGCACTTTAATAACACAGTGAGCAGCCATCGCCTACCAGCCCTTAATAACTGTCTCCGTCAGCTCTTTAGAATTTGCAGATTACAGAGTCCGTCTAAATCTTCCCTGAAAAGGCCAGGCGCATTAACAAGCCTACCTGGGCCCTGCCGCCGCGTCCTCCCGCGCCCCGGGCGGGCTCTCGCTCGCCGCCTCCCCGGAATAGCTGCTCCACAGCCTATTTAGAGTCAGGAAGATACAGGGATCTATATATAGATTTTGTATTCCAGCTTGCGGTGCTCTGCCTCGTGCCCATGCGTGCAGCTCGCCTCTAAGATCCGCTGTTAATTAGGTTTGCACCGTAGCACAGCTCTAACGGAGCAGGTGTGGGCGGGGGGTTGGCTGCCGTGGGCTCATTAGGGCCGAAGACGGATTTCTCCGCAGCGCACACGTGCACGGGGCTGCGTCGAGCCGCTCGGCACTGGAGGCTGCGGAGGCGAAGCGAGAGCCCGCAGCCTGTGGACCTGTGCTGGGGCCTGTGCGCGCTCCCCCGCCGGCCTGGGCCCTGGTCCCGGCGCTGTCCCCAGAAGAGCCGTGCACCGCTGCAGGCTCTCCGGTGACCGAGCCGGGAGCGCTTCAGAACTCCACATCCCTGCAGCCTCCACCCCGGGGTCCCCCCTCTCCGCACGCTGCCGCACGGCCACCCGCCTCTTCACGCACCCGGTGTCGTTCGGCGGCACTGTGGCACCAGAGCCTCGCGCAGGGCGCAGGGGCTCGTTCTCAGTGGCTCTGTAGCTGGACAAGTCTTTTCTTTCCAGGCAGCAGGCAGTGGGTGACCCCAGATTATGTAAACGTGGCGTCGAAGGCGAAACTATGAATTTCCTCCTCGGCTCTTTCCCGATGCTCAGCAATACAATGCAAGTGCTTCAGGAGTGCAAATTAAACTCTCCTGCATGGTGTCCTTACACAGTGACGTGCTAATATTATCCCCATTGGGGAACCAAGATATTTTTATGCCTCTGCACTCATCTTACATCTAAGTTTTGCTAATAACTAGATTTGTGCAGTTGCGCAGCTTTAAAAGAACAGGTTAAGGGGAAAATTGACATGTATTCAGTAACTCTGAGTACCTGGATTAAGCTGCTTTTTTTTCCTCCCAGAACACTTAGCATTTCTATAGCCTCGCACATGTTCCAACCACGGGCCCCACTCAGTTGCATTCCTGGTGGGATTATATTACTATTCCAAAGGATTTAAAAAAATTAATGATAAAACGGCTGTGAGATCAGTGGGATGTGAGCGTGCCGCCGTACACCAAAACCTCTCCACAGCTGGAATTACTTTTATTGCAAAATGCACTCGAATATGAGCAAAGACAGAGCTTCAAAGCAGTGCACTTCCCTAAACTATGGTAGATTTTCAAAGAATTTGTAAAATGTCCTTTCCAAGGAGATGGTGAGACGCTTTCGAGCCTTTGGTCTGGAGTATAAAGGAGCTCAGTTTTTTTGAGTAAGTGGTTATGAAAATTGTTAACATCTCAGTGTATCTTTCCTCCAAGCCTGTCCTCAGATGCGAGATTCCTAAAATTATCTGTACGGCTCTCGGTGCGTTACCTACTTGTTCATGACTCTGCACAGCACTTAGGTGGGGGAAGCTTCAGCACAACCCTGCCCAGGAAAGGGCAGCTGGCAGCCGGCCCGCTCTGCGCAGGGACAGTGTTTTGCAGAGGCCACTTGGCAGCGCAGGCAGCGTTTCTAATTGTATTTTTTCTAAATTTCTGCTTTATAAAGAATTCAATTTGTTTTATTGTTTGAGATTCATATCCAACGTTGCAGAGTAAATTTAATACACAGTGGTTACACTTTAAAGTGTTTTAGTTAATAAAATGCATAAAAATAAATAGGAAAATCAATGCTTTTGTTAATATGCTGTCATTTTTACACATTTTAAAATTCATAGCAGCTCTTAAAGCACGCCACAAGTGTAGTGGGCTCTGCTTTGGTAAATAGCTAAAGATGCTGAGCAGACAAAATTATTCATCCAAAGTTTGGTTAGAAAGTTTAAGTCCCCGAGTTTCAAAATCCCCTGGTTTGCCCACGCAGAGGGGGCTTGGGGCTCCAACAGCCTCCCGGCTGCCTCCAGGCAGGAGCAGGGCTGGGGATGCCACGGGCACCCCAAAGCCCCTTCCCAAAAGGGATTCACTGTCCCCCCCAGAGCCAGGAGGGGACATGGGCAGCTCCCTGCCCACCCAGAGCCCTTCCCCGGAAGCTGGGCGAGACGCACCGAAGGTGGCAGGTGCCACGCAGCCCCAGGGTGCCGGCGACGGCCTCGAGCGCTCCTCCTGCGCTCAGCCCTGCGTCCCCAGTGCGGCTCTTCCCCGCAGCGGGGGCCCTGGCCTGGCCCTCTGCCTCGGCTTTGGGACTTGGCCCTGTACGGTCTCATTTAGTCTCCAGGTTTCCCGCAGCAGACTCGGTCCTGTAATTGCTTTACTGGGCTGTCCCATGAGACACGGTGTGGAGGCACCGAACTGCAATCTATAACCCTCTTACAACGTTCAGATGCTTATTACTACGTCGGGCCTCTGTCTCGGACAAAAAATTTTGATGGCATTAGCCCTGTAGGTTTGTAATTTGACATTTCTTCTGTCCACAAAGGGGAAATAAAATATTCTCTCAGAACACTATGGGGTCAATTAAAAGTGAATAAAACAGAAAATTTCAAACTTGGGTCATGGAAATCTACCCTGTGCACGGTTAAGATTCCCCCTCTAGAAAAATAACCGTGTGGGTTCGAGCAATTAGAGAGGTAAATATCCTCCCGCGGTATGCAAACAAAAAGATCCACGATGAGACAGAAAGCTGAAGTAGGAAATCCCATTTTCTTTGTGACTTTTTAAACCACACAGTGTTAACAGCCACATGGAAAATCTTTCTCATTAACACCTAGGGCTCAAGGGAAATGTTGTCGACGAACGCCTTATTGCATATAACCCCAAACCCTTTAGGACCTTGAGACGCTCAGACGAACTGGAGTAATGACCTGGAAATAGTCCTCTGGGCCTGCTGCAATAATGATGTGGCTGGCTGTATTTTTTTAATATGAGGAAAGAGATTAAAGAAAATAACAGCCCTGCTTGACTCGTTCATTATTACTGAGGTGAAGTGACCACTAAGAAATGATGACAGAAACCTTGCTCACCAGTCACCGGGACCCAAATGGGGCTGCGGAGGTTTCAGACACTGCCTGCCTGAAGGCAGCATAATAAATTCAGACATTATCTGATATGGATGTATCATAATGAAAAATAAATTTGCAAAACAGTCTGATATGAGTTAATCCATAAAGTATTTTATTACTTCATTTTCTTACATTGAATCCATCATGCATTTTTCTGGCAGCACATTTTTAATTACTTTTAATTTAAATATATGCATCCGATGCTCAGATTGGTTTTGACAATGGTAAATTTTTTTGTAGAAAAGAGCAATTACAATTCCTCTCCACCCTCTGCTCTCCGCAGTCCTTCCCCTGCGGACAGCGAAGTGCTCCGGCATCCCTGGCCCCGCACAGGGAGGCTCCTGCCGGTCAGGATCTGGCTCCGAGCCCCGGCAGTGCTGGCGGAGGTGGCGCTGGGTGCCCAGAGCTCCTTCCCCTTCGCTGCCATCTTGCTCAGGGGCTCCGGAAACGCCTCGTCCTGCAGATCAGCTCCAGTGTGCGGTTCCTCCAGACCAAAGGGGCCGCTCCCTCCACATGCTGCTCTGGACCCCCCAGCTCTGGCACCGCAGCCTCGGTGCTGGGCAAGGGTTAAGGGATGGAATGGCCACGCTTGGCACATTCATTACTACTGATGCAAAAATGACCATTAAGGAATCATGACAGAGACCCTGCTCATTTGTGGCTGGGACAAAGCGCAGCTGCCCGGGGCTGCCTAATGAAATCTGAAACCATCACATTTATTTGTCATATGGGTGTAACACATTTGCTGAGCCCTCTAATAAATGTAATAATCCAAATATTCCTCCAGTTCTTTTAGAAGAAATACATTTATTGCCTGTGAAGCCTCCTAATAACATTTCTTAATCGTTTCCCCACATGCCACTCTCCCTGGCCATGCTGGGAGAAGGTGGCCACCAAGAGCCAAAGTCCCAACTCTCCTCTGGAGTCAGCAGAGGGGCTGAGCTGAGAGGGGATCCCGACATGGCACTGGCAGCTGGCACAAAGCTGTGGCTTTGTCCACATACTTTAATCTCAGAGAGACTTTTCTATTTCTGGCAAATCCAGCGGGATTCATATTTTGTGCCAGCATGTGTTGCCCACATCAATGAATGGGGAGCAGGGGTGCAGTGTGCTGGGACAGGAACCCCTGGCAGCCCCTGCAGAAGGGGAGAGCCCATCATGGAGCTCCCAGTCTCACCCATGCCAGCAGCAGCCATGAGTGCCACTGCCCACAGGGTCTCTGTTGCACCGTCCTGGCTGCCCATGGGAGACCATGGATGTCAGGGGCCAGGTTGTGCTCCGGTGTGCTGTGCCATGCCATGCCACACAGTGCTGTACCATGCACTACCACGCCATGCCACGCCATGCCATGCCATCTGCTTGCTCTGCCCATGCCAAAGGCTGTGTCAAGTACTGTCTCCTGCCTGTCAGAAGCTGCATCATCCTGCCCACCCCCTTCCTTCCCAGGCTGGTTAGCCGTGACCCAGCGCAGGGGGCACGTGCCACGTCTGGCCCAGGCCTCTGTAAACAATTAAGCCATGTTTTGTGCCAGCTGTTCGCTAACAATGGCAGAATGGTGCCCAGAATCTCTCCTGTGGGCCCTGTGTGAGGCCAGCGGGTCACTACCAGCAGCTCCCGAGAGCTGCTGCCGGGACATGAGGCTGAGGCTGTCCCTGAGCCCAGCCCTGGCACAGCTCGTTGCCCTGGCAGGTCGTGCTTCACTCAGGGATCAGCACTGACCCCTCATACCCCCAGAGCCTGGGACGGGGCTGCCAAGGGAGCAAATGATCCGCAGACTCTTTCTCTAGCCTGTTTTCTAAGCTGTTTTGCACAGGAAAGCTTCCAGACAGAGCCACACATCGCTCTGTGCCACCAGTTCTCTCTGGCACTTCAGAGGCAGTTGAGCACCAGCCTTTGGTACCTCTGGTGATGACCCATCTGCAAAACACACCAAAATTCAAACATCCCCTGTAGTCCCTTCCCACAACCCGAGGCTTTTCCCATAGCTGCTATGCCGGGGCTGGCCATGCCGGTGGCGGCAGGAGGCAGATCCCGGTGTTAGCAGAGTGTGAGCTGGCATTTCACACACCACCACACCAAACAGAACTTTGATATGCTAAGCAAATATTGAACTTTATTGGTTTAATTTAATTAAAATTTATTAACCTTTTATTAAACATAAACCCTCATTAAAATTCTCATTCCTGTCTCCTACAACAGCACAGCCATATTCTCATTTCCAAGCTCATTAAATATCACCCAAAGACAGCCTATTTCTTGAGTGCTGATTGTTGATAAACTATAATATTAACCCAGGCATGTCCCAGAGACTTTGGAAAGAAGACGAAATGAAATCCAAACATGAGCCCTGGTGCCATTGTTCGGAAACAAAACCTAAAAAGAGAAACAAAGGTCCAGCCTCAGTTGCAGCAACAGTGCAGGGACGTGTGCTTGTGCAGCCAGGCTTGGGGATGCCGCCCAGAAATGGCACCATCTCCCGCAGAACAGCGTGGGGCTCGGCGCCTGCGTGGCAGAGTCTTCACCAGCTCATCTCTGTCTGATGGCGGTGCTCAGCCCTGCTGCCACCCACACCCTCCTGCCCATAGGTTCACCCAGGCTTCCCAGCTCGCCAGCGGATCCCATGGCCGGGATGGCCCTTGGCAGTGCCCAGCAGGGCCAGTAGCAGGGCTGGCTCCCATGACACTCGGCAAAGGCACCCGGTGCAACGCGAGAGCCTCCCCAGAGGTGAAGAGCCGATCCCCTGCCCTGTGCCCCCAGCACGAAGCTGCTTCCCACAGACAGCACCGACTTGGCGGTGATTTTAGAGACACGAATGCCACGGTGCCACGCTCTGCGTGGTGAGTGGGTGTCCCCGCACAAAGCGTGACACATGTCTGCTCAACACCTTTCTGCCCCTGCTCCAGAGATCAGTGAGGGGACCCGCCGGCCCTGATCTGAACCGGTGGATCCCAGTGCCCGGCGGAGACAGCCCAGCCCTGGTGCTCCATGGAAGAGGCCGTTGGGGCAGCTGTCGTCGTGGCCCTGGCAGGAACGTAAGGGTGGCTGGTCAGCGGGTGAGACGAACGGACCAAACGGGCTGAAGCGGGAGCCTGGGCGGCAGCCAGAGGCCAGAGGGCTGGGCAGCCACGGGCAGCGGTGGGCAGGGAGCAGGCAGAGCTGCCTGTCCTGCCTCTGTGGGCCCTGGGAGGGGCTGGACTGATGAGCACGGGCTGCACATCACTTTGCAAAGGGAGCTTTGCAGCAGCCTCTGCTGAATTACTCATGGATCGACATCCCCTGTCACAAGGATATTGTTTATTTGAGAGTAAATGAAGCACAAAGCCTGACACTCTTCACAGCAGCTGTTGGGGTTAATCTTGGGGCCCACGATTCACTCCAGCCTGTGAAATAAAAAGTGGGGAAGGCCTCATTTAGGGGTTGTGCAATTCCTGCCACACAGGGCAAGCCATGTTTAACCTGGCCCATGGACAGGTACTGCCCCATGCCCTGGCCAGCCTCTGGGCTGGTGTGACACCAGGGCTTCCTTAGGAACCAGCAAAGCACCCACAGCTGCTGGGAGCAAGGGTGGCCCTGCTCCAGGTGTTGGGAGTAAAACCCAGTGCTTGTCCTTGACTCTGTCTGTGCTCACAGATATACTCAACAACTTTTGCTCCTTCTCCAGGAGCATCCTCTCCCCACTAAGGTGCATGTGGTCCACCATGGCCAGTCACACTTAGTGGCACAGGCAGAGACACCACTGGCATCCCAGAGCAGAGTGGGACCAGCCCAGGAGCCCCCCAGCATGTCTCTTGTCTTGACCCCTCTTTGCTCAGTGAAGACAAAGCCATTCCCCTGCAAATGCTGGAAGCAGCACTCCGCTGGAGAGGGAGCAGAGGGCTGCAGGTCAAATGGCTGGAGCCCTGATGAATATGGAGCAGTGCAGAGAAGATAATTGATTTCAGGAAAGTGGGAGAGGGGCGAATCGTGACAGAGGTCAGTGGGACTGAGGGATCTGTCAGAAAGGGCAGCACAGGAGAGCAACTGCATTTCTCTCATGAGGGAGAGGGGGGGAAGGTGCCCACAGAGACCAAGCTGCACAGGGGCTTAATAAAATGGGGTCTGTCCAGTTCCAGCTTGCTCAGCTCCTTCATCTCCACCTTTGGCTGGAGTACCTCTAGCTGCCAGAATTTCCCCCCAGAAGGATGAGAGACTCCAGAAATTTGGGCAGAATCACCACATTGTTTCATGTTCTTTACAAAGCCAAGTTCTTTATTTCATGCATATGAGGATGGCTTTGGAAATCTTGTCCTCTGTTCCTAGAGCTTTGCTCCGTGTTGTCATGTGCTAGTCAACTCAAGTCCTAGCCACGGAGTGCCAGTTGTAATGGTGTCTTGGGCCTTCCCCAGCCCCAGCCCATTCCCTTCACTGCTGAATTTCCCAGTTTTTCAGTAATGCAATGAGCAGGTCTTAAAACCTGTGCCTGCCACCTCCAAATTTCAGAAGTATGGGTAAGAGACGGCACTTTTACAAGTGCTGGAGAAGATTGTGCTGCAGTCAACTCGCTGTTGAGTTACTGAAGCAACTCGGCATGTGGCCATCTGCCAACATCTCCTGCCAGGCAGCAGTGTGAGTCTGGGACCTGCCCTAAAGGATGGTGCTGGCTTGGTGCACAGCTTGACCTTGCTTATCACAGACAAATTCATGTGCAAATGCTGTAAAGAAAAGATATGTTAATCGTGCCACATAAAATCTGTGATTACTCCAGCTAATCTGTCAAAGCTGGGAAATATTGACTATTGTGGAAGGAGACCATTTGCTACCACATCTGTGGAGCTGAGGCAAACGCTGAGCAGCTCCTTCTGGCCACTGAAAGCATTTGCAGTAGGAGGGAGACCAGAGCTACACGGAGGAGCCAGCAGTTGCACTGCTCCAGAGAAGGGGCAGGACTGCAGAGGGCCTGGCACACCGAGGGGTATTTTTGAGACATTTTTCTCCTAGATAGCAGGACACAGTCCTCAATGAACAATGTGGAGGTTGTTGTCATCTAGCAGCTTCCATAGTTGGACACTGTCTAGCAAAGAGAAGGGCAAAAGAGGATTAGAGGAGGTGGTGGGACACTGGAATGCTGTGGTCCACCCAGTGCCTGCAAGCTCCAGAGGTGTGCAGTGCCCGCAGTCCGTCAGTAACCCACCCTCTCTGGGAAGAGGAGGGCAAGGTACATGAGGAACACTTCACTTGTTTGGTGTCAGGCTGGTCCAAATCTGACATCTCTTCCTAGACCCCATAAAAGCTGCTCATGAGCTGCTAGGGACACGTTTGCAGTATCTTCATCCTATCGCAGCAGAATGACCCAAGCCTGTAAAAGGGTTTTTTATTGATACAGACGGGGTGTGTGTATATCACTTGTGGCGTCATCCCACCCCTGTTAATAAGATTAAAAGCCACTGCTTGCATGTGCCAAGCTTACCAAATCATTACCTGCTGTATATTAAGTGTTTAATTGCATAAAATGACATCATGTTTATCTCCGCAGCATTAGCATCGAGTCTGCGGTGTCAAAGCGGTAAACATGCGTGATATCATCAGTCATTATGTGGACTTAAAATCAATTGCTCTCACTGCACCCTCTTGTACAGAGAGGAGCACAATACATTAATGAACTTGAGCAAGAACCTAAGTGACAAGATGAAACAGCATAAATAATATCACTTAAAATGTGTTATCTATAACAATGAAGTGTCTCAAATAATAGAATTATGGATTCCAACGAGGAAAGCAAGTTATTGAAATTCACACCATGGGAGCATCAGTGTGTGCTCATCAACAAAATCACCTATAAATTAATCTGATTTAATGCTGGACGTAGGTTGTATAAGACACCAACACCACTAATCAGTTTTATTTTATAAATACGTCCCATTATACAATCTATTTGCCTGCATAACTTGACTAAGCAAGAATTTAAGATGTGGGTCAAAATTTTTTCCCCTTGCCTGATGATAATTTCACTTAGGCCAATGTAAACAGTTCTCTTGGCAACTTATTAGTCCCATTATTTCAGAATTTTCTTCAATGAACCATTTTTTTACCTATCAAAACATTTAGTTCCAGCTGGCTTCAATGATATAGACTTCAGACCAACTGAATTTATGAGTTTAACAAGATTACATAGTCAAATAGCCATTCCTTACAGAGTTCATATTTCTAAATAAACTGTCAAGGTACAACCCAGAACAAAGTCTATTAGAAGAGGACACGCAGAGTCCATTGACTTTAACTGTATTGATTATGGATAATTATTTGGTCTCTACTGTCTTCTCACATTTTTACAAATTTTCAGCGCAAAGGCTTAAACTTTATTGTTTACTTCTTAAAGCAAGGGAAAAGGACAAGGGCAAAAATCCTTTCATCTCCCCTTAACCATCGTGAAATCATCCCATGCCCTATGGCGGTAGGGAAGTTAAGGCTATCTGGGAGTGAGAGCATTCATAGCTGGAGGTGGATTATTTGCAAAATCAAAGCCAAACCGGATGACATTCTGTCAGGATAAACAAACCGTTCAACCACAAGACTATGAGTACTGACCAGAAAGAAAAGAAATATCTTTCACCCAGAGTATCAGGCACTTCCAGTTCTGCAGCCACAGCGACAGAAACGTTCTGCAGCCGCACGGAGCTCCTTGGTGCAGCCATTACAACCTTACGTCCCTTGTTCTTTTTACTAGCAGGAGACGTCCCACTCCTCATCCTCCACGCTTGCAGTCTACCCAAGCCAAGCGACCTGGCACGGCAGCCGGCGGAAGAGCACGTGTCACCGCTCAGGCTTCGGGCTCTGCGCTCGATGTGCTGGGGAAGCGGAGGGGCATGTCAACCCCCAGGGGTGGGTGCCCCCACCCACCAGAAAGAAACCTGTACACCGGACGAGGCCAGGGTCCCCAGCTGGGGCTGCCTCCTGCAGAACCTCTGGGCCAGGAGACCCCCAATGGCTGTTCCTGGGGCTGTGCCACCCACCTCACATTGGCCATGAGTCACCATGGCTCCTGCTCTCATCAAGCCCTCCTTCACCCTCTCAATGGCATCTGAGTGGAGAGGGACACCCTGGCACCCATCTTGCGGGACTTCTTCTCTCTAACACCGTGCTGTCGTCCCATGCCTGGCGTGCTGTCCCGAGGTTCACTCACCCTACCTGCCCCACAAGGTGTTCATGTCCCATCCTCTCACCCCATGGCCATGCACAGCACCTGCCTCCTGCCACCACAAAGACTGGGGTGCCAGGGTGCCCCGGGAGCAGTCACCTGTGAGCCCCATAGAGCTGGAGCCAACTTCTCCTCTTGTGGCCTCGGCTGGGCTCAGCCCCATGGGTGCTGGCTCAGCCCCGTGGGTGCCTTCTCAGCTCCAAGCAAAATTTCCCAAGGCAACAGGAGATCTGGGGGAAGCCGGACACATGGCGTGGGGGGGCTCCATGCCCAGCAGAGCTTTCTCAAGCGGGCATGAGGCCACCAGCCCATGTGTCCCCTCACGGCTACGTGCCAAAGGAGCCGGGGGTGGGGGCTTCCAGGGGGCTGGGTGGGTGGGTGCTGTGGGCAGGGAGACAATAGGACCAAAGAGCATAGTGTCACATCCCGAACGCTTTTTCAGCAAGATTCCTCTTCTTGGCCAGGGTCTCCTCATCCTCCGCATCCTCTCACCATTGGGGGTCACTGTTCCAACAAAAGCTGCGTCTCTGCTGCTCTCTGATTATTAAAAACAATATTTCTGCTACAGCTGTTTCCTGATTTGGCTGATATGTTAAGCTAGAATGAAAGGGTTTGTTGGGAATTTTTTTTCTCATTTACAGCAACTTCCTTAACTTCACTTTGAATTTCCTCTAAACTCTGATGAAATACAGTTCATCTGCCACCAAAACCTGAACCGAAATGATGTGAAAAAGAACCCACGAAAGGCTTTTTATGAGATCTCATTCTCCCTGCACAGGCAGCCCTGATCAGGGACTGTAGGCAAGGAAATAATTTCTTTTAAATGAGTGTCTGGTTCCCTTTATATTTTTTTCTTTCGCTTCAGATTACAAGGGAAAAAACCCAAGGTGTCAATCAGCTTTAAAACAGTTGAGCTGATCTTATTTCTTCTACGTACTGTGTTCAAGCCAAACATTCCCTGAATAGAAAAAGCATAAAAAACTCATAATAGCTAAATTGGTGCTTTTAAAGCCCAAATTTAATATGCTTCCTTGGGGACATATTCCCAGCATAGAGGAAAACAAATATATGTGATTTAGTGTCTATTATAGAGGTTAAAATCGGCACCTATTCTTTCTTACACCCTGTCATGAGAAGAAAGAGCAAATTTCGTCTGGGAGAGGTATTGGGAGGCAGCACTGCGCAGGCTGGCGGGGATCGGCAGGGAGAGAGGAATTCTCTGCAGAGCCCGGCGCAGCCAGGTGATCCATTTCAAAAGTGACACCATTTTTGCGAGAAAACAGGGAAGATCTACAGCATTTTCCTTCTGAGCTCAGCAGATAGTGGAAAGGAAGCTGTTTTTCTCTTCTTTGTGTTTAATTTTTAAATCTAGGTGCTCATTGGCTGGTAATAAAACTCTGAGCAGGAAACCGAGCACAAAGCAGATGCTCGGACAGGCAGCGCAAGGACAGGAGCTGCAGGACTGGGCCCAGGACGTCCTTGCCCTGCTACAGGGAACGTGGTTTCAACACTTTTGGTTTTGATCATCCTTGTCCTTGGAAGGCTCACAGCCCCTGGTTGGGGCAGGCCCTGCAGGTTGTGCTCACATCATGTTCATTCTCTTGGTTGCACCCGATCCGGGTTCAGAGGCCACCTCCATCTCCTCTCCAGGCAGTGTCAGTCCCAGTCCTGCACAGTCATCCTGCTTGTCACCCTGCTTGTCACCCTGCTCAGCACCCTCCTCACCTGCCAGCAGTCAAGCAATCTGGGAGGGCTGGGAGCTGCTAAAAGCCCTTCAGCCAGGTGGGTGCTGGCTGTGGGCGAGCTGAGGAAGAGCAGCAGTGCTGGCTGCAGCCTCTGCTGCCCTGGGCTGATGCCTGTGGGCATCTCTGCCAGGCACACCTGGAGTCCTGGGTGAGTTGCTGTCTGTCCATCTCTGGTGATGGCTGTTAGTAAGTTTCTTGGGAGAGGGCAAAGGGAGCAGGGGAAGGGTATAAAAATGATTAAAGCTGTATGTCTGCCTGCAGCCCCTGGGTTCTTATCTGTAATTAGGGAATAATATGTGAGCAAAGGGAGTGCTGGTAGCTTTCTCTTTTTTAATCTGCTTGCTTTCATTTTTCATATATTAATTCTTCCTTTTTATCTCTTGTGATATTTTTCTCTTGTCTGTGTCTGTCCCTTCATTAGCCTATAGAGCTTGTCCTCAGCTCAGTTAGAGAAACTTCCTTATTTTACCTTCTAATATTTCCCCTCTACCTCCAGGCAATCTCTCCTAGCACACTGAGCTGGAGAGGTACAATAGCTGTTGTGAATTACTCCTTGCAGTCTACTCCTGCACTCCATATTTATTACTGGATTTCCTTTATCTGCAGTGATGCACTGCTGCAGTAATCTGCACGTCTGAGCACTGGTGGCTCCCAAACCCCGCGGACACCGGCACGCTGATCCCGGCCCTGGCCCGGGCTTGAGCCTGTCCTGAGCCTGGAAAGATCTGCTTTGTTCAGCTGTGATGGAGGAGCTGCTAGGGAAGAGTTGTGGGGGTTTCTTTAAATTCAATGGAGGTTAAAATTACTTGTTGTGGTGTCGTGGAGCTTTGGCAAGGTCTGAATTGTGAGAACTCACAGCTCTCCTGCTCGCAGCAATCAGTTAATCTCTTCTTTGGCTTGCCCCTTCCTACAGAGATGCTGGATTGGCAGGGAGAAAGAGTTTAAAATCACCGTTAGCAGTTGCATAGGACCTAAAAGCTATAGTGAGTGGGATAAGAAGAGTGGTAGCTGCCTGATATTTGGAACTATAGCATTTATTTGGGGCAATAAATTGTTTCCTCTCCCTCATCAGTCGTGTTAGAGGTTCTTGGCAATGACCTGCCAGACCAGTCTCTCCTCATTTGTGACGCTGTGGGCTGCCAGAGAAGCAGGTAAGCTGGGTAAGGAGCTGGAGTCAGGCTTTAGGAGCTGGACTAAGCAATGTACTGGCGAAAGGGAGCCTGGCCAGGAGTGCCCAGTGAGGCACAGCACCCAGAGCTGTCGGCTCCCATGCAAATGTGTGCCATTACTGAAATTACATTTCTTTGGATCCAAACCAATGAGGAATTCAAATAAGTCCTCTCTGCTGATTGAGATGTGCCTGTAACAATTCCAAGTACGTATATGTCTATAGAAGCCTTTCTGGGTCAAAGGATCAGAGTACAAATTAGTTTACTGGGTTGTTGTTTGTTTGTTTGTTTGAGGGATATTTTTCTATTCATATAAACATCACCAGCTTAATTTTTAAAGTGCGTTCAGACTTGTGCATCCTGCCTACAATGAGGCTATTGCTTGAGTACTTCAAAGGAATTGTATTCCTTCCTTTCCGGCTTCGCTTTGATTCCTTTTATTTTATCTTTAATTTGATTTTAAATACAGTGAGATGACAAAGGAAAGGGTCTCCTTGAGCAGCATGCCAGCTCTCCCACTGCAGACAGACAGCATGCTCAGGAACTGAAACCTTACACAGCACACTTAGTTGCAGCAGGTCTAAACAGTTGTTCCTGAAACTGCAGCATGGATAAATGTTTAAATTCTTTAAAAATACTAGTATAAATCTTCATAGTATAAATTAGGATCTAAATCCTTCAAAGCTGGGAGAGAAGGCAGGGCCCTCTAATCAAACAGACTCACTGTTTTGTTAATCCCAGGAAATATCTGGTTACCAGCATGTTCTTGGTGTATCTCAGTTTAACACTTATTTACCCAATTAATCATCAGTTACAAAAAATGATTTTTGTTAATATTTTTTTTTCTGGATCAATAGATTTTATACAAGAATCTTTCTGCTCATTAGTTGGAGGGCAGCTCCTTGAAACATTCTGCCTGTGATTCTACCTTAAATTCATCAGTAGATATTAAATAGGTCATTGGTGTAATAAGGGCCAAATTTGCTTCTCATAGATCACAGTGGCCAGTGCTCCTAGGGTCTAATTATCCCATATTTGGTCAATAAGCCATTAACATACCGCCATGGATGTTAATAACCATTTCATGAAAAAGTCCTGGTAATTTATGAGATCAACATTGGTTAGGAAAATTAATAAATATTTCATTCCGTAAGATTTATCCGAGGACTTTTTGGTCTGAGGGAGGAAGCGCTGGGCTGCGAAAAAGGGGCCCAAGCTCAGATAAAGGAAGAAAGGTGGAGGAGAGAAAGCCCAAATGCCAAGCCCATGGTAGCCAGGTTTAACTTGGACTAATAAAAATTTACTTCAAATCCTATAGATAATAAATCCAAAGGGTGTATGAGGGAGTCCAGTAAAACCTGACTTAACATTATGTTAGTGCTATTAACAATATTTATATAGATGTCATTTCACAGGAGGTAAATTACGGGCTGGGTGTAGCGAGTCGCATCCTGGAGTGCCATGTCTGTACATATTCAGGTACCATGGACTGCCCCTTTTTGGGTAGCAACAGTTTAAAATAACATGGGCAACAACTGTGACAGGCTCAGAATTTCTGGTAACTTCTAACCTTACTGTCTCAGTAGGCACTGCCTTGAAGTTTAATAAACTTCGTCATAGGATGTAATTTACCATGTTTACCAATCTATTCTTCAACCGATAGTAAATCTAATCTGCTTTATTAGGTGTACAGCAGTTGTAAAAAGTGTGACATCTTTCCCAGCTGTGGTCTTTAGCACCAATCATGTTTTGCACACTTCTGTGTTCAAAATACTTTTCGACGGCTGACAAACGGAGTGGAAGCTTGAATTTTACCTCGCAGTCACTTCCAAAATGTCAACTATTTTTAACTTTAGACTGCTCTTAAAAACCCAGTTTTAGCCTGTTATGTTTTGAAAGCTGGTTTCTGTCAAGAGCAGAGTGGGATGACTTGGCAGGATGGGCAGAGCTGCCAGTGGTCCAGCAGCACTGGTGCAGCCCAGGGCTCACTGCCAGAGCGGTGCTGTGGTAGGAGGATCACCTTCTCTCATAGCCGAGTGTAAAATTGGCCCTGCCAGCTCAGTGCCGATGAATGAGACGCCATGTTTAGTCTTGAGTCAATACAGTGCCTGTGCAAGTGCTTAAAATAAAACAAAACTCAGGTTTTTAAAGTTTTGCTGAATTGTGCCCTTATTTTTTGCAGTGGGTTGAAATTGCACACCTCACCTGGGCATTGTGTTCATCAGGATCTCGCTGGTGGGGATTTACACCCTCAAACAGTGATGTGTGGTCTTCTGATTAAACTAGATTTTTTTCATTAAAAATATGTGTTTGGAGCTTCAAACCTGGACTGTGTGGTTGTAGTGCAGTGTGTGTGTGCAGGGCTCCCCGTGTGAACACAGCCAGCTCGGGAAGCTGTGCTTGCAGTGGCATTACCTGCTGTAAGACCAGGGCTGTGGTAGGGTCTGGCCAGCAATGCACCATCCAGCCCTGGTGGAGCTGGGTTAGTGGCACCCCCAGTGAGCTGCCTTCTGGGCTGTGGCCGCAGCCACAGTGGTACTGAAAAGTGTCCAGAACAGAACAAATGAGATGCTTCACTTGCCTGTGCTGTCTGATCTGAAAATGTCCTGCGAGGGGAGCTCCTGGGGAGATGCTGGTCTGTTTGGAGGGCAGGTCTTCAAGCAGTGGCTTTGTGTTTGAAGCTCCTTTCTGCTTTAGCCTCCCAGAGTCTCTCCCGGCTGGGTGCAGAAGGAGCTTGCGTTGGGGGATGCTGCAAACACTTGTAGGCCATTGACTCTATTGTTAATCTATGTTGAATGATTGCACTATTCCATCCTGCTGCCTCTCTCTGATTAGACTTGTAAATGAAAAACCATAAAAGTCAAAAATGAGAAAATAGAGGACAGAATGAGAGAAGGCACTTATCCCCTAGACAAGTGCCTGCGCACTGCAAGCAACCCCAAAGCCGAGAGGTGGGTGCTGTGCTGGGCGCTGCAGCTCTCCCTGTCCTGGGCAAGCATCAGCTGCAGCACCCGGCTGCCGGCTCTGGGTGACGAGGACGAAGAGCAGAGGGGCAAAGGGAAAGGGAAAGCAGCCGCTTCTGTTTCCACCAGGTGTTTGTGGGGTCCCTCCGACCAAGTGTGGTCTGGCTTCAGGTCTTTACTTGCTGATTAAGTTTCACCACCAGGTTTTTCCATCCACTCCTTGGCCTTTATGCCCTCAGTGACACAATGTCTATTGCCCCTGCCAAGACTCTCTTCAGTACATTAGCTTAGCTGTGGGTAAACTCAGACATCAGGAAAAAAACCCCACTGACAGTTAATAGAGCCCTGTAGGTCCCTGACCCCTGGGGATAAGCATACAGTAGCTGGCAAAAAAATACATTCTAACGTCTTGGGGAAAAGGTCAGAGTAGCAAGAGAAAATAGGCTGTTCGTATTTTGTGGAATATTTATCAGGGCTTCAGGCTCCAGAGCTCTGCGTGGGGGTGAGGGTCTCTAACCGGTGTTCAGACAGGGCTGCCCGAGCGCCGCAGCACAGAGGTCTATGCGGCAAATTGCCAACAGTCAGAGGGCTACACATCATTTGCATAATCTGCAAGATCTAATTGTGTCTTTGGGCTTTTAATAAAATGGGATTGGTTTTATTTCAGTGGTTGGCTCATGATAAAGGGTTCAGCATTCTCAAAATCAGAACAGCTCTCCCTGTTCCCAGCCGAGACACCCGGCACCCCGCGAGCTTCGCGCCTGGGTCTGCAGGGACCGTGGCCCCGCGAGCGCTTGGGAAGGAGCCAGGAGCCATTGTCCAGCTGTCCATGGCAGGATATGCTGCATGATGAGGATGTCCCTTTGTCAGCCTGGAAAAGGTGGTGTATTTATGCTTTTAGGGTGGTTTTGTTTTGGTTTTTTTTTCCAAAGTGAGGAGTAGGGAAAAAAGGAGGAAAACAGGTAAATAAAAGATTGATAAATGGGAGGAGAGAGAGGGCATAAGCAAGGTGCTGTGGAGAAAGAGGGAGCAAGTGCCCCTCAGGTTCCATTTGCTCAAGACTCCACTGAGTCTCCGGAAGAGCCGAAGCACCATGCTCTTCTTCAAGGCACACGCCTGAGTCCAGCATCACTGTGGGGAGGTGCCTGTGCTGCTCCCTCTACTCCCTGCTTCCACTGTGGGATGTGTGGAACAGGAGCAGCTACCCTGGCTCTGGGCTTGGTCTGAGCGTTCAAGGAGTGCCCATTTTTGGGGAGACAGGACTGAAGCTGTCTGCTGTTGCTGAGGTAGTTGTACAGCACAGTGCAGAATATTAATGATCAGTCTTGAGAGATGTGTAACCCTCTTGCCTGTGCCCAGGCTGTATGTGTCTCCCTCTCCCTTCAGCAGTGTGGCTCTGGCTTCACAAACCTTTGTTCTCCCCTCGCATCCCAGCGGCCCGTCGCTCTGTGCCGGGTGGGTGACAGGCAGGAGGTGCCTCCCGGCCCTCCCGCTGTGCTGCCAGACCCACATCTGCCTCCCACCCGGCTGCTGCAGCTCCTCAAATTTAGATCTCCCTGCTGGGAGAGCAGCGTGGAGCTGCTGCACAAGCAGCTTGGCCGAAAAAATCAATAATCTTTTCAATAAAGCATTTTATCCCTTATATATATTGTCTCTCATAAAGATTTTACACAGACAAAAAGTTCAGAAGTTGGTGTAAAAAATGTTGGGAAAAAGGTGAAGATACGTAAGTAAATTACAAACTTGAGGCTGTTTGCAGTACCTTGGGAAAGTGGGAGTTATATTGATGAGTTTTTATTGATTTACCATCATTCCCAGTGTGGACATTTTCTGGTCTATTATACCACAGTCGCGGCATATTCCCATCGCAGCACTAAAGAGGAAATATGGACAGCCTGACCTTGGCAATATGGAGATAATGAAATACCCTTAATGATCCTTCCAAAAGATTTTACAAGCCAACTTCAGATTGTATCTACTCGGTGCTATGCTAATTTTTAAGAAGACTTGCAAGCCAGGGGTCTACAGCTCCAATCCTAACCATGGGTGTTTTGGGGTTAAATGGAACAGAAAAAGGACACCTTACTACCTGATAAACAGGAGTTGCTGTGAAAGTGCCTGGCACCCTCCTGGCATCCCCCAGGCACCTGAGGTTATTTGTCTCTTCCAGAGGATGGAGGCACATGCGACCAGCACCCTACTTTGCTCCAGCACTCACCCCTCGAGCCACCTTGGGCAGGGCTGGGGCTGCCCACCCAATGTGGTGCCCCGGCTCACCCTGTGGCACACGGGGACTGGCCATGGCACTGGCTACTGTAGCCCCACCATGAAGCTGGGGCCCCGGAGGAATGTGCTTAGCACTGGGAAGAGTTGCAGCACTTCAGGGTGACTTTGGGGACAGCTCAAGGAGATTTACCATATATATACCTGCCTGGAATTGTACTGAGCAGGAACATAAATAGTAGGTTTCAGTGCTCTGCTTTCTTCCTCTCCCTTCTCCGGCCCAGCTGGCAACACAATTACCAGCCCCAAAGTATTATTTTCTTAATAAAAATGTTACGTGTAAAGCAAAGTCACAAATGAGTAACAAACCCATGCAGATTTCAATCATTCCCTTCTTTATTCCCCAGCGAGATTGCTAATGACCTTCACACAAACCTCCACCAAATCTTTTTTAAAGGCAAATATTAATTTCCTAGCATGAAAAAAGGAAATAAAAAAGCCTATTTTTCATGGGAACTGTGCAGAAAGAAAGATATATTTTCCTTCAAAATGCAGGGAGGATTTTTACATTTTGTCACTTGCTTTGCATAGACTTGGTACCACCATTTGTTCACCTCTGAATGTAATCTCTCCCCATAAAGCTTTCCTTTAAATTCCTCAGCTACCTGTTAGGCTCTGATAGCTCTTTAGCTGCACCCAGAGCGCGGGAAGCTGTGTGCTCCTGTGGTGTGTTTCTGACTCACTGGGAAGAGACTGGGAATGACTCTACATTTTAACAGCTGAATCATTTGTGTTTAAAGACAACATACCAAAGCAACGTAACGTTTTATAGCAAAGTCTCTAAAAGTCATTTCTAATACAAGAGTCCTTTGTAGGAAGTTGCCCTGTGCTGTTGTGCCCATGGCCAGTGGGTTCTCCCATGCCAGTAAGCGCTGGAGGTTTGTTGCGGGGAGCGGAGCGACGCGGCAATGCCCAGGTGGTGACAGACCCGCGCACCCACGAGCTGGGCAGACCCTGCCTCGACATCGCCTGCCCCAGAGAGGATGCTGGGCTGGGGTCCTCCACACACCCGCATCACGTGCCATGTGCATGGGGAGAGCTGCCTCCAAAATGAGAAAAGCCCTTCCACAGTGTTTGTTAGGCCTTCTTTGAACGCTAAGGTTTGATATTTTAGCAGTTTGTTGAGTTGCCAGACTAGGTTTACATGTGCTCAGAGTGAGTTTGGACCTGGACCTTCGGCTGCCGCTTGCTCCCAGCAGAATTCCCACTGCCTTAAGGTTTTTGCGCCTGGAGTCAGAGCTGACACGACACGTGCTATGAAATACAAACCTGTCCTAGAGCACAAACCTGAGCAAAAGGAGATCAGGACGTCCAAACCAGGCTGTGCTAAATAGCATATGTGCTTGATTCCAGAGTTAAAGCAGTGGTGTAGATGCAGCTTCCTCCCTTACGTTAGACCTCACCTATGCCTTCAATGGTATTTTTTTTTAGTATTGGCTTCATTAATCAGTTGCAGGAGTGGTTTGAAGGGTATTTTCTGAAGTTTGGTTTTTTGCTGGGGTTTTATTCTATAAGTCTTGTAAACTTTTCTTGGAACAGCCGCTTAAAAGGAGTGGAAAAATAATAATTAAAAGAACCCCTCTGTGCTAGAGCTGTGCCTGCTTGCTAGCTCTGTTCTGCCTTGGGCCTTTTCTCGTCCCCTGCTGCTCCTCCCTGCCACCGATGCCCACCCGGGCCATGTGATGAATAGCGTCCCATTGTGCTCCCATGTCTCAGTGGCACTGCAAGGGGTTCGGACCCATCCTTCCCTCTCCTTGCCAAACAGCTCTGTGTCTAAGCCTTAGGAAGGAGAGGGCAGGATGCCACATTGGCTGTGCTGACCGGCCAAACCAGGGAGATCTGCTGGTCACCCCTCCTTGGCAAAATCCCCCGGCAGCCTCTGCTCCAGCAGCAGGTGATGGTGAGAGGGACAGAGCCCCCAGCAGCCAGAGAGGGATCAGAAGCAGCAGACTCTCAGACTCATAGAACCATAAAATGGTTTGGCTCAGCTCCAGCGGCTCACCCCCAGCACCCCCAAGTCCTTCTCCAGAGCCACAGCCTCTCAACCTTGCTCTCCTGCGATCCCAGCAGGAAGACAAGCCTTGTCCCAGCAGGTCACCCCGCGAGCAGGTGGTCCTGATGAGCACCCCCTGGAGCAGCACCGGGCAGGTCTGAG
>WTSP01004795.1:30276-51100 GCA_025331215.1 Actenoides lindsayi | reverse complement strand
CCAAATCCAACCCCGCCCCCCCCCGCCGGTCACCCCACGCACACCATCCCCTGCCGACCGGCTTCCCCCCCACCCCAACCCCGCGCTGCAGGGCCGCGGCTCTCGGCCGGCCCTGGGGGTGCCCCGCGGGGCGTTGGCCGGGAGCCAAGCGGGGCTTCCCGGGAGCGGAGTCCGTAGGGGGTTGGCGAAACAGTCGCCCTGGAGACGGGCGGCTCGAGGGAAGCCCTTGACGGTATTTTCCCCGGAGAAAATCCCCGAATCAACCTGCATCAAGGGGAATGCTGCGAGCAGGATGGGGCGGCGGCGGTTCGGCCGCGTTTCCACCGCACCCACCGGCGGGCAGAGGCGATGCGCGGAACGCGGTCCCTCCGCGGGGGCTGCCGCGGCCTCTCCGACCCCGGCGGGTCCCGTGGCGGGTCCCGTGGCGGGTCCCTGCCACCGGGGCCGGAGGGCAGCGCGGCCCCCGGCAGCTCTGCGGGGCTCCCGCCTTTCATGGCTTCTCTCTTTTCGAAGAGATTTTTTAAAAGCCCCAATCCTGATTTTAAATCAGTTTAAGAACAACTCTGCCTTGTCGCAGTGTGCTGGGCGGTTTTGTTCATTATTCACGAAATGCGGTTTGTCCAGTTCGCTGGAAAGAGTTGACCAAGCAAAATGAGAGACTTAGGAAAGACTGCCGAATGTATTCTACTAGAATTTCATTAGGATGGAAATGTTTAAAAGTGAGGAATTTTATTGCGCAGATAAGTATGTGAGTTATGGGTTACTTTTTAATTTTGGGGTTTTTTGAGTTGTTGGGGTTTTTTTCACTTTTGGAGTAAGTATTTTCTGTGAAGAAATCTTTAGCACTGTTTGAAGATGCAGATATATGTGTTTGCTCCCATAGAGCACTGTAGGCTTGAACAACACTGTAATAAACTTGACAGGCAGAAGGGTGCTTTGCAAGCTAGTGGATAAAAAGATGGCAACATTGGAAAGAAAAAAAAATACATCTCTTCCCAATTCAACCAAGTCCAGATATTTCCTGTCTCTCCTGGTATATTAGACCTGCTTTTACTTTTCTTTTTGGCATGATGAAAGCAGTCGGGAAGGTAGCACTTGCTGTGCTGGGTTCACTCTTCTCCTGGAAATGCCCGTTTGCCCCTGTGATGTAGATTAATATTGAGAGCCAGGCTGAGCGCAGTACCGACCTGATCCCGCATTTTAACCTGGCCTTGGATTCCTGCTGTCTCAGAAGTGCTCATGTTCAGGGGCTGCCAGTGAGACGCAGCAGCCTGGTGCTGAGCACCTGTGGTTTCTGAATCATTTCCTTTTCCAGTTGCTTTTTGAGCTTGCTAAATATGTGGCATCTGTGATGCTGTTTTCTTCCAGTCTGAATACTAACAGGTCCTGCTGGCAGTTCTACCGTAATATAGCTTTCTGTGGGGATTTTTGGTGTTATTTACTCTTGTAAGCAGGTTTAGAAAGAAACTTTCTGATGGAAAGCCTAAAAATCTAGTTGGTTTTTTTTACATCTGGTATTAGAAAAAGCCAGTGTTGGTTGTCAGTGAAGAACAAAATCAGAGACTGATGAATTCTTCACAAAAATTCCTTGCCTCAGTTCTTGGTGCTATCTTGCAATCAGTTCCTGTACCAGTTTGAGTTGATTTCCTGAGGCAGCCACGTCCCACCTCCTCAGTATCTGTTTTTTGAAGCCCACAATAAGAGACTCTGAATGGGGGTGGGGTGGGGTGTGTGGCATCCGGGCAGGGCATTAGAGAGGGTTAAACAATATTCTGGTGGCCTTAGTGCCCAAGTGAGGACACAGTAAGACCCAAAATAATGAACTGGGTCAGAGAGTGCTGGGAGGAGCAGTTCCCCTGATTGTGCATTGACCTCAATTTGCAACTGGTTGAAGTGGCCCCTGTTCACCACCAGAAAGGCACTTCCTAGCCTAAGCCTTTTTGAATGCTGCAGGAAGTAAAAAAAAAAAATCAAAAAAAAAATCAATTTCTGTCCAAGCAACTCACAATAACAGGAGCTAGAGTTCAATTTTACAGGATTTTTTCCTCTTTGAAAAATATTTAGTGAAAAGATACTGTCTTTATTGTTACAGAATTGTGAAGGACAGGGAAGGGGCTGTATATTGAAGAAAGCCCCCAGAATGAAACTTTTTACCGGGGGGGTGTGTGTGTGTGTGTGTGTGTGTGTGGGGTGTGTGGGGGAGAGAGAGAGAACCCCAAAATAGTTCCCTGAAGACCTTACTTAGTAAAGCAAAGAATCCATTCATCTTCCAAAGTGATTTGTCAGAAGAATGTTAACAAGTGTTGGATTTCACATGCTCAACATAATGGAAACTTTACTCTCTTCTTCATCCTTTAGCTGTTTGCCCACGGATTTTGTGCAACAAGACTCTGATGCAAAGTCAAGCTCTAGTGCAGTGACTGTTGTTGGGGCTTGTGTTTCTAAGCTCTCTTTCCCACTAGGAAGACACTAAGTTTGATCGACCTTCTCGGGCACGCACGTGTATGCCATTTGCTCCATTGCTTTCGTGCATAATACAGGGCAGGCATTCCTGTCTTCTCGCCCCCAGGCAGGCAAAATGTCTCCCAACCTGACAGACCCTGGATCAGCTTTCCTGTGCTGTATTCACTTCACATTTTAGAGCCTGACACAAGCAGCTAAACAGACACAGCATAAACTTTACAACTGTATCATCCAGAGAGGCATCGGCTTGGACTAGGATGACTGGGGGGCAGTGGGGAGGGAGGCATTTTTTTCCATTGTGGAGATAGTGCCCACTCTGTTTCCATCTCCCATGAAGGATTACAATGCAGTGTTTGATTTGGTTGTATTTTGAAAGGTGGGATAGTGCCATGTTTGTGCTTTGCATGTTTTCTGTTTGCTTAGGAGAATCCTGTGTTAAGACACAGTGCATGTTTTTTCTTGGTGTTAAAGTTAAACAAAGGCCTCCCCTGAAGTACAGAATGGCACCATTCTCCATGCAAAGTTGCTGTTTTCACAGCAAATGTACAAAGTTCCACTGAACTTGAACCAGCATTGGAAACATTTGATCCTGTAGAGTAGCATTGAAAATCTATTTCTCTCTCCATCAGAGTCAACTCTAGCTTTTCCATTGACTTTCAGGTGAGCAGCATCCAGCCTTCTATATCAACTTCAGATCTGGGCTAAACTATGATCTTCTGAAAATGGAGACACCAGCTCATGTCTCCCTTCAGTGGCAATAGCACATAGTGATCTTCTATTGGTGGGAATCCAGAATTCAGCAGTAAGACTGCTGAAGTGCTGAGAAGATTCTCAGTTGTATTTACTCATTACTGAAAGCAAGGTGGGAGCTTGGATTATCTGCTTGCTCTGGAGCACATGGTGAAGCATAGCACAGATGAAGTCCTGCCCTAGGTGTGCAGAGGTGTAAGATCCTGCTGTACATGTGATTTACAGCAGAACACACTGCTCAGAAGTGCAGGTTGCTGTCAGAAAGCAGCTTTGGTGTTCTGAACGAGCACTGTTAAGAGATCTCATTTTTCAGTTGATGTGAGTGCTTGATGAGCTGTCTCAGGGGTAGATAGTTTTCATGCAAGCTTGTAGAACAAGACAGATGTGCACAGACATTATTGTCAGAAAAGCCCTTTGTTAAGAGTAATGTGATTTAAAAGTGTATTTGCTCTTTGCCATCATTTACCCACGACAGCATAATCTCGAAGACCTGCACACTTGCTGTTGTGTGGTCAGAACCCACCCCCTCAGCAACTGCTTTGACCTCACAAAGTTTAGGCTTGATAGAAACAGCCTTTTTTTTTTTTCCTTTTTTTTTTCTTTTTTTTTTTTTTTATGATGCAGCAGCAGACTTGGTGGAACAAGTTCAGAGCTAATCCTTCTTCAGTGGGCCATGGTTGGACACCGTGCTGAAGAAGTCCAATAGAGAATTTAGGCAGATAGTGCTGGTTTTCCATGTCTCTGAAGTTTATGATCTTTAAAAGTCATCTTACGTGAATAGTGATTCTGATTCTGCAGCTGTTTGTGTTTATATTTAAGTATGTGTAAATCACATCCTCTTTGTGTGCTTGAATTTATCTGTGTTAGTCCTTCTTCTTCTTTCAGGAGTATGGATGAAACTATAAGCTTTATTGTTGGGGATTTTTGTCACAAAGGTTGGTTTGAGAGGAAGAAAATTCATCAGCTGTGTTTCAGGATGAGAATACCTGTATGTTTGTCCAGGCACTTTTGGATCCATGTTTTATGTGACTATTGCAAAGCTTTTTTGTGTAGCATGCAAGTGGGAGCAGAAAAGATCCTTTATATGAAACAGTCTCACAAATCGTGAAAACAGGCATTTCTTTAATGTTTTTGGCTCAATCACTGCATAAAAGGTTTTTAACTAACTTTTCAGATGGTTGAGCTGCTTAAAACTCAGAATGAATCCTTTGTGTTTCCTGTCCCAATTAGGAATTAATTTTTAATTATGTCAGCTGAACATTTTTTATTATGAGCACTTGTATTAGCCTGAGGCCCCTGACTATAGCTCTGACAATGAATGGCACTGGTTTGTGTAGTATTTTCTGGCCTCTGACCTTCTGTGGCGTTATTTTTGTCTTCATTATCTGAGTATGTTAAGTAAGTGTTTGTGGAAAACTTGGTGTAACTTTGATTAAAACTTGAAGTGAGTTTACTTTTCTCAGTCTTTTACACATATTTCAGGAGTACTAAACTATCCACTTACTGGATAGTTTCTTGCTCGGTGCTTTGGTTTGCTGGTAAAGGTTTTTCACTCGCATTGAGAACATTTTGCAGCTCTGGAAAGAGGGCTGGCAGCTTGAGTGATAGCCCTGATAAACCAAGAATGTAACTCCCAGAGCTGAAAAATGGTAAGTATTGCCTTTGAAGTAGTCTTTGACCTGGAAACGTGTAAAGTGTACTTTTCTTCAGATTTGGATAAATAGCTCAGCAAAGGCAAATCTCCACACAGACCTATGTGCTCGGTACAGAAAGAATTCCTGTTGATTTCGGTGAGACTTTTATGTGGCAGAATCTGGCCCTGAACACTTTTGTTTCTTCAGTCCAACCAAACTGAAGTCAAAGAACTGCTGACAATAGGAGGTCTTTTTGGCGTGTAATACATGAAAAAGTACTATGACTCGACTGAAAAAAACCCAACAAGATTATTTTCTGGGATCCATCACCAAAGTGGCGCTTACTTTATGTGTAGGTGGAAATTGCAGCATATATTTTGAAATGAAGTTTATTCAAGTCACTTCCTCTTTGCATCCTTTAAGTCTTATCTTTACATCTCGTGTATCTCCTCTGAGTTCCGGGTTCAGGCCTTTGAGCTTCCACTGCTACAGTGGACGGTACCAAGAGCGGAGCAGGGGGATTCTCTGCCACCTCTGAATCCCCTGTGCTCCTTCCTGAGTGTTAGGCAGAGGGGCAGCCGAAACCTAAACGTGTGCTGGAGTCTTGCAGTGTGGGGCCTCGGTAACTCAGAGGGAAAAGAATGGAAGAGGTCTAGGTGTTCAGCAAGGTTCTGGAAGTTACACCCTTTTCACTTTACTCAGCAACTAAGTCCCCGGTGGTTTGTTAGTGTCTTGCCCACAGTTGCAGACCTTCAGAGCTCAGTTGCAGACCGCTGGGCTCAGTTGTGGCAGCCTGGTGTAATGGAGGACAGTTTTCCAGCAGCTCGGCGGTGGATGTGGTGGAGCTCAGATGGCACATCCAATCCTTCTCCAATCAGCATACCTAGAAATGAAACCCCATTTCTATGCCGAATGGCTGTCACACGGCCATGGCCAGCCTGCTTCCAGCTGCATTGCCACAGATGTAGACCCTCTGAAAACTGCACGGCTTGTACACGCTTTGTAGGACCACCAAACTGTGGGTGCTGGAGTAATGTCTTCTGTCGGGCAATTGTACTTTGTCCGCTCCCCAGATTGCAAATTAGCCCCAACTGTGACACGTGATTTTGGTGATGTGTAGCGTGAAATCAAATTGACGCCAGTGGCTTTGCAGGGGAGTTTTGACATGCTATCAATTTAGACTCAACCGTTGCAGAGAACTGGAAAAAGCAACGTGTTACGGTTTTTGTAGTAGCATTCATTCATATTTCCCACTAAAGGTACTAAAGAAAGTAGATAGCTTTCTGTTTTGCAGCTGGAGAAGTGACAGCATGGTGGGTTGATGGGGTGTGCCCAGAGCAGGAGCACAGGGAGCCCACGGCCTAGTCCCAGTGGGAACTCCTGACTCACACTCTGTTTTTCCTCCAGGCCACGTTTCCTTGCCAGCCTCAGCCCCATGAAGATGAATTTGTTTGAAAATACAGTAAACACAGGGACTTTTAAAAATAACTGTTTGGATGCAAATGGCTTGGGTTTTACGGCTTTTCAGTTTCTTAACGTGGGATTTTTATTTAAGCAGCAGCATTTATTTGTATTTTTTACTTCAGAATGATGGGATTTCTTCTGATGAAAATCTTTTTTCTAGTCAATGGAACAAAAAGTAACCCATCATGTTTGAAAAAGTGACATGTGGTACTGTTTTGCTACACTCCCAAACAGACAGCAAAGTAGGTTTTCCAACCAAAACATTTGAGGTTTTTTGCTTTGTTGGTTTGTTTTTGTTTTTTAATTAAATTTTATAGTACAGGAAACAGCAAACTGTAAAGCCTAGAGGGGAAACTGGTCTCCTGAAATGCCTCAGATACAGGCAGAGGTTAGTAGCAGACAGTATGCTGTGTCTGATTAGCAGGTATTATCTTGTATGTTGCAGGGGAGCTGACCAAGCACCTACACTTACCAAAATGCTGGACGTTTGGGTCAGTGCCAACATGCAGCAAAATAATTACCAAAACTGAGTGTCAAGTTAGTTGAGACATTATTTCTCTGTGTGTACAACGTATGTGAGAATACACCGGTAAGGATGCAACACCAACCTCTTGGAAATTAGGAGCTGCTAATTCCAGCCCTTATCATCTGATTTCCTCTTTAGTCTAATCTCAGTTTTCCAGACTTGGTGCCTTGTCCTGGAGCCCACTTTTAGTCCTTCCCTGGTTAGGTGATGAAGTGAAGCAGGTCTGTTATCTGTGATCTGTGGTGTCAGTACAGGCAGTGCTGGGAGCTGTGAGGGGCTCCCAGGCACACGCTGAAGATGAAGCGTTCAGCTGCTGAGACCAAAGGACAGATGCAAAACCACAGCTTCCAAAGGTTTATGAATTAGCCAGCTGTGGGCAGCTGTTCACACTGAGGTAAAAACTGCATCCCTGATACACAGGCTAAATTTGGGGGTATGGGAGGGTCTGGAAAGCCTAAAATAAAATGACCTCAAGTTTTGCACTGGACTTCTGCACTGGAACAGGCTGCCCAAAGAGGCTGTGGAGTCTCCTCTAGAGACTTTCAAGACCCGCCTGGATCTGTTCCTGTGTGGCCTGCCCTGGGTGACCTTGCTCTGGCAGGGGGGTTGGACTCGATGATCTCCAGAGATACCATGCTATGATTCTATGATTTGGAGTGTGCACAGTCCAATGTTGTTCCCCAAAGCTTGTTTTTAGAAATGGTTTGAGTAATTGCTACCTAGATCTTAATTTAAATTTTGTTTTAAATTAGACAGGCTTTTCCTTACGGACATTTTGGGGACCCAGTCCCACCCAAAAATACAAATTTGATTAAGTTATAATCAACAGAAAATATGACTGATGATGGTGACAGCAAGCCATTTTTGTGCCAGGCTGTGCCTATCAGCCCCAGCTAGAGGCAACTGTGGCCCTAAGCCACGGGGCTCTGCGTAGACCAGTGATTTTGTTTAAATTGGGTATTTAAGAAAACATCACCACGAACCTGAGTGCAAAACTCCCTTATTCCTGCTTATTTAACTGTCTCAATGTGTAGTTCCCAACTGGGCAAAATAAGAATGCAGAGTCCTGCTTTTCAGTCCAGCCTCTGTGCCGGGAAACACACATTTAGCTGAGGTCAGACAGCAGGGAACCACCTGAAAAGCACCTTGGTGGTATTTATGTAGAGTAACAAATGTTTACAGCCAAGGAGAGCGGGCTGCGGTGGTCGGGGTGTGCGGTGCCGCGTCCTGCGTAAAGCAAAACCCACTGGAGCGCAGCCCCTGCACATGCGGCCTCTGCCGAGTCCCCGCTACCAGGTCACAAGCTCGTTGTGTGTTAAGTAAGCTCTGTGCTCTGTTCCTTTAATGAAGATGAATATGCAATAAATCATGTGTGGGAACCAACCCAGAGACCTACACGCAGCACTATTCCCAAAAGGCATTTCATAATTTATCCTAGCGCTTGCAGCGTGCTTCAGACAGCCAGGAGGGAGGGTTTTGCAGAGCCCAGCGCTTTCTTCTCCCAGTAGATCTCAAGTGTCCACAATCGAACAGTCCTGGTCTGAATTGTCTCTTAAGGACATCTCAGCCCTGACCATGCCAGGTGTACTCAGCCAGGATGTGGTTGTGGTCCTGTGGCCACCAGCCCAAGGTCCCTCATACCAAGGGGAAAGCTCCTTTGCAGTGCAGGGATCTGGGCCATGTCCATAGCATCTGGGACTTGCTTGGACACCGATGCTCTCAGGAGGTGGTGGTGCTGATCCTATGTCTGAGGAGGGTTGATGTGATATCTGGGAAATGTGGTTAAATGTCATCGGGCTAATCATTTAAACATCCTTACCAGTCAGCTTAAAAAATCTCACCAACTTTTTATTCTTCCTAGTTGTAAGCATCACTATTTCTGCAATGTTGTCTCTCTCCTTTTGCTACGTTCCTCCTCCTTTTTCTCTCTGGTGTGTTATTCATACCCTGCCCCTACTAAACCAATAAATTCTAGACGTTAATGACCCATCTGGCACTCAGGAGCCCCAATTCCAGTGTGCGGCTGTGGTCAATCCCCTAAAACAAGCAATCATAGAATGTTTTGGATTGGAAGAGACCTTTAAAGGTCATCTAGTCCCACCCCTCTGTCACGTGCAGGGACATCTTTAATTAGATCACGTTGCTTACACGCTGTCCAATCAGACCTTGAATGTGTTCAGGGATGGGACATCCACCATCTCTCTGGGCAACCGGTTCCATTTTTTCACCACCCTCATTGTAAAAAATGTCTTCCTTCTATCTGGTCTAAATCTCCCCTCTTTTAGTTTAAAACCATCGCCCCTTGTCCTGTTGCAACAGGCCCTGCTAAAAAGACTGTCCCCATCTTTCTTATTGGCCCCCTTTAAGTACTTCAAGGCCACGAGAAGGTTTCCCTGGAGCTTTCTCCAGGATGACCAGCTCCAACTCTCTCAGCTTTTCTTCACAGCAGAGGGGTTCCAGCCCTCTGATCATTTTGGTAGCTTCCTCTGGACTGAGTCTGATGTCTGTCTTCTGCTGAGGACTCTAGAGCTAGACGCAGTTGTCCAGGTGACATCTCACCAGAGGAAAATAGAGGGGGGAATCACCTTTCTTGACCTGCTAGGCACACTTCTTTTGATGCAGCCCAAGGTACAGTTGACCTTCTGGGCTGGGAGTGCACACTGCCAGCTCATGTCCAGCTTTTCATCTACCAGTACGCCCAAGTCCTTCTCTGTAGGGCTGCTCTCAAGCCCATCATCCCTGCCTGTATTGATACCGAGGATTGCCCTGACCCAGATGCAGGATCTTGAACTTGTCCTTGTTGAACCTTATGAGGTTCAAGCATCTCAAGGTCATCCAGGTCCCTCTGGATGACATCCCATCCCTCAGGCATGTCAACCACACCAGTCAGCTTGGTGTTGTCTCCAGCTTGCTGAGGGTGCACTCAATCCTACTGTCGCTGTCATTGATGAAGATATTAAACAGCACTGGTCCCACTATGGACCCATGAGGGACACCATTTGTTACCCATCTCCATCTGGACATTGAGCTGTTGACCGCTACCCTCTGGATGCAACCAACCAACCAATTCTTTATCCACCAAACAGTCCGTCCATCAAATCCATATGTCTCCAATTTAGAGAGAAAGATGATGTGGGGGACCATGTCAAAGGCTTTACAGAAGTCCAGATAGATGGTATCCATAGCTCTTCCTATGCCATGTCATCCATTGCAATGGATGACAGTGATTGCTTCAGTGCATGGCAATATGACTTGAGTAACCGCTACTGGAAGAATAAAATAAGAGGGCTTGACTTCTGGCGAGTAACACCTATAGCTTGGCAAACACAGCTCTGGCAAGTCCTGGTCTCCCATCCACAGCACAGGAATCAGCAGTGACCTCGCTGCTCTGTCGCATGAGGGTCAGCTAAGTGCAGGGACAGACCTTTGGGCTTTGCAGAGCAAGGAAGCCATAGCTGGGGCACAGGCTGTCTGGTGTCACCGGGTACTGCTGATCATTGCCTATGGAAGGACACAGAACAATCAGCAGCTTTCCTGACAGTACAGCCCAAGTGGCCGTCTCACCGTGGTGGGGCACGGTGGTGAGACCTGCTGGGGGTCTGCCTCGGTGAGGAAGGCACACTGGTGAGATAAAGGCAGGGCCTCCCAGTTATTTCTTTCCATTTCACTCAGTGTGCAGTGTCTTTACAAAGTGTGCCTCAAACTCTGAGGGGGGCAGGATCGGAGCAGCACGGCGGGTGTCACTGGTAACACAGTGCTCTTCAGCAGCGTACCCCCCAGTTCTGCTGGGGGCTGCTGTCTCTCCACATGGCTACGCTCTGTAAAATGAATGAAATTACTCTGTGAGAATCTGCTTTAAAATAGCAGCCCTTGCCCGGCAGTGTCTGGAGCACGAGGCTTGGCAGCTGCCAGAAGCCCGAAGCGATTCTGTTGGAGGTTGTTGTACCAGAGGGGCACTTCTCTGTGTTGTAACCTTTGTAATGTGCCTCTCGAGATGCGAGAGGGGTTACAGCTTGGTGAGGGGCTGTATCGCACACAGCCGGACAGGTTGAGTATAGCGAGTTTTACGTCCCCCGGTGGTTGCCCCTCTGGCCCGGTGGGCCCGGTCTCTGAGCGATGCCTCCCATGCGCTGCTGCGAGGCAGGTCACGTGTTCAGTGGACACAAAGCATGGGGAGCAGCTCCCAGTGCCAACTTAGAAAGCACTAAGCTGAGACCAGAGCTTGTCGCACGGTGACAGCACCACCGAGGAGCTCCGGCAGCCAGCAGCCCCAGCTGATGATCGGGCATATCGTGCCATGGCTGGGGAGGGCTGCGTTGCTGTCTCTGGTGGAGGTGGGGTAGATACAGCTGCAGCTGGAAACCGTGCTCGGCAGCATCTCGGTGCCCGTTCACAGAGGCCCGGCTGATGCCGCGCTGCTGGCAGAGGTTTGTCCTCTGCCCGGCAGCCCCGGCTGTGCCGCTCGGCACCAGTGGCTCCAGTGCTGCCAAGGCCGTCCCTGCCCAGTAACCCCCCAGCCTGCGTACCCGAGCAGCCTTTGAGCCATCAGTGGGCAGGAAGTTAATTAATTAATTTCCTTTATATTCTGCAGCACACGTCATGTGGGTTGCCTGATTTGTAAAACACACTTGTTTTTCTCTCCAGCCACACTGGGAAGAGCCGTCATCGCTTCTGAACTGTCCCCACTGCTTTCCTTCATTCCCTCTGATGAAAACCAGTTGCTGAAATGCTGGTTTGCTCCTTGCTGTGGCCGTTTCACAATCATCCTTTGATTCAGTCTCTTGATTTATTAAGTCTTGTTTCCAATACTTTTCTCTCTGACTTGGATCTATTTATTCTCCTTAGCTCTTTTAGGTCACATTAAGTCGTGTCTCTCTCATAATTGCCCATGCATTAGCTGATTCCTATAGTTAGTTTTTCTACGGGAATAAATACCACACCTTCCTTGTACCTGAACTCCAGTATTTCATCTTACTATCATATATTCATTTTCACTCATCAAGTTTTCTATATTTCCTAGAAATTTTAAAATAATAATAAAACCCCCTACCAATTTTCCCCTAAATTTTTGTCGGTTTTGTCCTGATTTGGTTTGGTTTTTTGTTTGGTTTGGTTTTTTATTTAATTTGGCAAACCCTCATCTCTTTTCTGCAGCACTGCTTCCCAGCCACTGCAACTTTTTTTAATCCAAGTTCCTTTTTTACTTCCTTCTGGTAGCTGAATACCAGCTGATTTATCTCATGTATGGTTTTGTTTTCTCAAGAGACTGGGGGTTATTAGAAATGCAAGAGAGAGAAAAGAGAATGACTTCTTATTTTAATTGAAAAAGAACATGCAATATTTAGAATTCATTATTTCCAAAAGTAGGTTAGAATGATATTTAACACGTCGGACTCCACATGTCAACTACGAAGTTTTGTGCCATTAAGTAGCATTTTGAATGTGAGTGAACTGAAATTGGTAATGCTGTCTTAGTTTTCGCCAGCTGAAAGGTTGAACTTGTTTTCCTCTGTTTCCTTGTTGTAAGAAGAGATAAGAACCTACAGTAGATGGTGTGCTCTCCCAGCGAGTGCTGTGATTTGGGCTGCAGTTTGACTTTCCAGCATCCCTGGTTTGATTTGTTTGACCGAATCGCTTAATTTTGCACAGACCTGGTTTGTGTGTGGTTATAAATGAGTCTGGCAGTGGGGGAGAGCTGGACTATGGCTGCGGCCTGGAGGAGGTTTTAAGGATTGCTCTGAGCCACGTGGACCTGCTGCATCTTTTCTGAGGCCTCAGAGGTGCTGCTAATAGATGTCCTTCAGTCATTGGACAGGCCAGAATGGAAAAGAAACTAGAGAGAACACGGAGACAGATAGAAAGTGAATTTGTGTCATTCCGTTCTGCAGATACCAGCAGTGCTGGTAAGTCTGGGTCTTCTCTGCACTTCATTCCAGCATTTTCTCTTTATTGCTAGTGCAGCAACGGGGGTTTCTCCAGATGATGTTGGAAAACAGTTATCCCACTTCTTCCTGTCCAATCTCTTTTAAAAACTTCTTGGGAATGTCTTTTTTTCCTGAAGTTAAAAAATACTCGGTGTCATTAGACATTGTTGGTTTGTTTACCATCATTATGTGCAGCACTCTAGGCACCATTCAGTAGCATTTATTCTCATTTCTTAACAAGAAAAAGATACATGGCAGGCAGATTTTGATGTCTGTCGTTGGACTGCAAACCTTCCACCCTCAGAGATGGGTTTTCTAGCGTGGCTCAGCAAGGCTTTCTGTGTGCAGGTCTCCCTCTGCTTGGCCCATTAATCAGGGCACCAGTATGTGCACTCTAGTGAGGAGTCACACTATGCAAACAGCAGCCTCTAAAGGGAACAAGGGATCAGAGCAGCACGTATTTGTGGTGCCAGAAGCTATCTGCCTTCATCTAAATTCCCCATGCATCACTTAGAAGAAATAAAATAAACACATAAAGCAACAAGGACCCCTAAAAATACAGAGTGAAACCTGTGCAACAGCCAAATTAATTTTTGGTCTTCAAAGCTGTCCCTGAGCAGTAATTTGCAAGATAACTTCCAGTCCCATCTGCTGCCAGATGTTGCCCCTCTTCCTGTATTGCCAACACTCCTAACGCCATAGCTCAGACCCACAGGGTTGCTTAGATGTCTAACCAGTGATGCAGGGGTCTCTACATGTTTTGATGCATGTAAGCACTCGTGTTTTCTCAATCCCTACTGTAGAAAACATGATTTTGTCTTACGTGACAGTCCAATTGCCTGTATTTTTGGAAAAACCTTTACAAATAGGACCTCTAAATGCTGTGGCATCAGAATATGAAATGGAGGCGGGGAGAAAAAAAGAAAATCTCAGGATTTTAAAGCAATCAGTTGGTAGGTATTCTTGGTAGTACGGATGGCAATCCACTCAGCTAACTGGCCTCAAAACCTGAGCCGACAGCAGTATCTGTGTTAGAAGGCTTTGAGCAGGACTGTTGCATGGCAACTGACTATCTAACATTTGTATTAATGTTTGCCTTTAAGAATTTTCTGGTTTTCAATGCTCGGTAGAAAAATTATTTTTTAAAGCTTACCAGCAGCTATTGCCAGTCACCTGCATTCTATGTGGAATTAAAAAATGAGGGTAATTCCTTACCAAAGACAGTGAAATGCCTGTGGGTATGTGTGGAAGAGAGATCAGTGCGTGATGTTCTTCAGCTCAGGGAGCTGCTAGGGGAGGGTTTCCTCTCCCCAGGTTCAGCTGAAGGGGTGCTGGGTATGTACTTCAAGCTGCATGGGGCACCTCTGATTTATGAGATCCATTTTTAACACCAGTATTTCTAAAAGAAAAGTGGAAAGCAACAAAGGTTTGTCCCAGCAGCTACCCCAGTTGTTCTCTGCTGTAGAGGTATCTCTTCCCTGATACGTCTGCTCAGCATTTGCAAGACAGGCGTGCACAAGTCAGAATTGTGGCTCCTGGCTGCCTGCAATTTGATAACAAATGCTGCATTCCTTTGCCACCACTGCAGCAATTCAGCGTCCTGTTGGCATGGACGCTGCCGAGCCTCCGACCTGGCTGTGTGCGCTCGGGCTTGCTTTGCCGTCATCTTTGCTGATGGACTATTAATTAGCAAGGGCTGGAGAGAACAGCCTGCCTTCCTCTTGGGGATCACCAGCCACGGGAGAGATGTGTGCAGTTTCGTCTGGCATTGTGGCATCCATCCTGGGGACAGCTTTTAGAAGGACAGGAGGCTGAGACAGAGATTCTCCTGCCTGACCAAGTAGTGCTTAAAGCAACACGGAAGCGTTGCAAGAGCAGGCAACAAGGGTTAAGAAGTTTTGACGCTACTCACTTCAAAAGCTGCAAAGCCCTAGTCTAGCTACTAACCCAAGGTCATTTACAGACATCACCTTGTGCCTTTGGGAACTGTGGTACCTCCTGAGCATCAGCCGGGCCAGCAGAGGCACAGCCGTCCCCGAGGAAGTGTCAAATTGAGCATCTTTCCACAGGAGTATGACCAGCGTAGTCAGTTACAAGTTGTTGGGATGGCTGTATGCTTGTGATGAATTGCAGCCGTTAGGGTCTCCATTCTTCCCTGCTGGATCCCCAGCTCTGAATGAACGGGATCCCTTAAGTCTCTGGGCAGCATATCAGCAAGCGTGTCCTTATCACCAAGGCTGCGCCCAGCTGGATGGCACCAAACCCACACTAATGGCTCCCAGTGCACAGCTGAATCAGGATTATAGACTCTTCCAGTATTATGGTGATATGAATTGATTGTGGTGAGCATTTGCCATGTTAGTTGAAAGACAAATTTAGTCAGTTGCCCTTGGAAGTATTTTTGTTACATTCCCATGTGGATTTGTCTTTCCATCGTAATTTTCTGGGGAGTTTTCAGTACTAGTTTGATCTCAGGGATTCAGTTACACAATATGCTGTAGGCATTAAAATCAGCTGCTTTGCCTGTACGTGCTGCTGTGTTGGCTCATATTTCAGAGGAAGTGATGATGTAAGCCTAGACATCTGAGGTGACGATAAAGCCCTTGATCTGCCTGTAGTTTTGGTTAGCTAAAGCACTTTAGCCACTTGCACTCAAAACATAGTAGATTTAAAACTGCAGTGAGTATGCATATAAATACATCCCTGAAACCACTATGAATAAAAAGGAAGTGAATGAACCATGATAGCTAAAAGGGCCTGTGAAATTCGAGTGCAGGACAAGCATTTTAGCCAGACCTTTGAGATCAAGGCTGACATGTATAAAGCCGAATGCCTCTCTCTACAAAACGGGCTAATTTCCACGGATGCAGAAGGCCTTGTTGACCCATCAGACACATCTGGAGTCAGTGCAGAGAGGGGTTTGCCTCTCTGCATGGGTGGGACCCCGATTCTGCTCTCCCTTCCTCACAGGAGCTGTAGGGAAGCAGCACGAGCATCCCCCTTCTGAGGCAGGGTGTCAGAGGAACCGCTTGGACGGCCACCGGGAACTTTTATGTCACATCCTCAGAGTTTCATTTCTAGAGCAGGTTTTGTCAAGACTCGCAGAAACACTTGCTCTTACAGACTGAGCGGTATGGGCTGCAGGAGGCTGAGTGCTGGCCTTACTCTTTTGCAGGACGATGATTCCCGTGACCGAGTTTCGCCAGTTCTCGGAGCAGCAGCCCGCGTTCAGAGTGCTGAAGCCCTGGTGGGATGTGTTCACAGACTATCTCTCCGTCGCCATGCTGATGATTGGTGTGTTTGGGTGCACGTTACAGGTAAATCGAATGGGACAGAAGCGAGGTGGGTGCTCTTGGCTGTGCTGAAGAACACCACGAACGAGGAAGGTCCTCAGCAGGATGGTGTTGTGTCTTGTTTTATCTCTTGGGTTCACTGTGAAGCAAAGCAAAAATTTGCTGGTGCCAAGATTAAAGCTGTTTAGGTAGCAACATCAAATAACACAGACCTGACTTTTAGCAGCTGTAAATCAGCAGAGTTGAGCTAGAGCCGATGGAGTGACGCCAGCTAAGATAAAAGCTGTTGGTTTGGATTGTGCCTGGATGCCTGTTTTCACCACAATTTGGCGTAACAAAACAGATGATCAGCTTAAGTTCTTATTTGTTACCATTCTTCTGTTTAAAAGTTGAAAAAAAAAGAATTTTTGTAATTTCTGTTTTTCTTTATTTGGCAAATGTTAATATTCTTTATGTCATTATGCCTCAAAGTGATTTGAAATTAATGTGCTTATTTTATTAACACCACCCACAACTACTATTATGCCTCTTCCATTTCAAATCATCTCTGAGGATGCTTACACATAAACAATTGACATTACTGTCAATCACTGTTAGTTACATGTTGCTAAAGAGTCAAAAGCTGGAAAGAAATGGAAAGTACTGTTTGAGATGGACTCCACATCAGCAGAATGTTAGAGTACTAGTTCAAACATGGATCTCACGTTTCTTGGAATGACTTAGAAACGGAGCGAAAGAGACACATTGGCAGAGCTCTTATTTCAGGGGAGTTTGCTTATTTACAAGGCCCAAGATTTTCACATACTGTCTTCCAAATTTCACATGAAATCAGATGGAGTTTTGCCTGTATTGTCCATTTTCAGGTATTTTCAGTTGAAAAGTTATGATGTCCGTGTTTAAAAATCTCATTATATAGGGCTGAATTTTGCATTAGTGGTGAAGTAGTTGCTTAAGCACACAAAGTAGAACATCTGTCATTTTTATGTTCACCTACTTGATTGGATGAAACACACTGAAATATAATGTATGGAAACACTTCAAAAATAGGCACTGGTTTTTTTTTTACTCAAACTTATTACCAGAGGCATGAATCTAGGGTGTAAATAAGGGTGTATATCAGAATATAATTTACAGACAAAGATTAACTGCAGGAGTTTTTGACGTGTCAACAGTTATGGCACTGATATTGTTCAAAACACATGTGGCCTCATCACAGCATCAACTTGCACCAGAGTGAATCATCCAGGAGGACCTGATTTCGGTAGCTCTTGTTGCATACCCTGTATTTAGTGCTTTCCACAGACGTGATGTCAAAGAATACATCTACAGTATGCACACATTCTAGTTTGGGCTAACCCCAGTTAGTCATACAGGGCAAGAAACATTGCTCCTTGGTTTATCACATGGATTAGCATTTTAAATTTGGATTTATAGGGAGCCTTGCTCTCAACTCAGAACTGTAATCCCATGTTAAACCAAAGGTGGTTGGTCCCTAAAGGTGCTTTGACCTCAGTTTGTCAACACAGGTGGCCAGCCAAGTTAAGAAAGTTGCTTTTTTTTTTTTTTTTTTTTTTTTTTTTTTTTATTATAGACACACCCAAGGACAGAAGGACAGAGCTACTTCTTTTCCCTCAGGTGTGTGGTATAGGGACTCTGTGTATGAGAAACTGAATAATAACGATGTCTGTCATTTTCACACAGATGCCATCAATTCTCTATTATTCCTATCTGTCTTTATTCAGACTGAAGATTAATGATGTCCCAGCGTAGTTATGTGCAAGTGAGCTCTTTGTCAGCCGTTTTTGGTGTGATAAGACTTCACAGTGTAAGCATACAGCCACATGAATGCAGTTATACTGCTTTCAAGCCCAGGTTGTCTCTGAACATCGTGTAGCCAGGGTGAGTACACCTGGCAAGAACAGTCTGTCTCTGGGGATAGCAATGCAGGAGAACCCTGGTCTTTTCTGGAAGCGTTATCCACACTTTTCCTTTTTCTAGATTATCTCAATGCGCTTTTATTCAAATTATGGAAAGCTGACCATAGATGAAAAGGGGTGACCTAGTTCTTGGCATATAGAACAAATGTCTTGTTGGGAATAATTATAGCACTGCCTGTGGGGCCCAGTGCCAGGCTGTGGGGAGGAATGCCTGGCAGCTGGAGGAACTCCAAGGACAGCTACCCGTTGGTACTGCCACCGTTGTTTGTACATCAGTTTAAAATATGTCTTTTTGTGCGTTTCAGGTCATGCAAGACAAGATAATATGTCTTCCAAAGCGCGTACAGCCTTGCCAGAATCAATCTAATAGTTCAAGCGTGTTTAACACAATCCCAGATACAACCCCCCTTCCTCCACCCAAGCCATCCACCCCTCCAGCTACAGTTGAAATGAAAGGTTTGAAGACTGATTTGGACCTTCAGCAATACAGCTTTATAAATCAGGTGTGCTATGAACGTGCTCTGCACTGGTATGCCAAGTACTTCCCTTACCTTGTCCTTATACACACGCTGGTCTTCATGCTGTGTAGTAACTTTTGGTTCAAATTCCCTGGATCAAGCTCCAAAATTGAACACTTCATTTCAATACTCGGGAAATGTTTTGATTCCCCCTGGACGACAAGAGCTTTATCTGAAGTGTCGGGGGAAGACTCTGAAGAGAAAGATAACAGGAAGAACAACGTAAACAAGTCTAATACTATCCAGCCAAGCACTGAAGGCACTTTGGTCAAGACACAGTCTTTAAAATCGATCCCTGAGAAGTTAGTTGTAGATAAGGGAACACCTGGGGCATTAGATAAGAAAGAAGGTGAACAGGCCAAAGCACTGTTTGAAAAGGTGAAGAAATTTAGACTGCACGTTGAGGAGGGTGATATACTCTACGTCATGTACGTTCGCCAGACTGTACTTAAGGTAATTAAATTCCTTATTATTATTGCTTACAACACAGCACTTGTCTCAGAGGTTAATTTTACAGTAGTCTGTAACGTAGATATTGAAGACATGACAGGATATAAGAATTTTTGCTGTAATCACACGATGGCACATCTGTTCTCTAAGCTTTCTTACTGCTACTTGTGCTTTGTAAGCATCTACGGCCTCACATGCCTTTACACACTATACTGGTTGTTCTACCGTTCACTAAAAGAATATTCTTTTGAGTATGTTCGGCAAGAGACGGGAATTGATGATATCCCAGATGTCAAGAATGACTTTGCTTTTATGCTTCATATGATCGATCAGTACGATCCTCTCTATTCCAAGCGGTTTGCTGTGTTCCTGTCTGAAGTCAGTGAAAATAAGCTGAAACAGCTGAACCTAAACAACGAGTGGACGGCAGATAAACTTCGACAGAGACTACAGACAAACTCCCATAGCCATTTGGAGCTACAGCTTTTCATGCTCTCTGGACTACCAGACACAGTTTTTGAAATTACTGAGCTGCAGTCACTAAAACTTGAAATAATTAATAACGTAATGATACCAGCAACCATTGCACAGTTGGACAATCTCCAGGAGCTCTCACTGCACCAGTGCTCTGTGAAGATCCACAGCGCCGCCTTGGCGTTTCTGAAGGAGAATCTCAAGATCTTGAGCGTCAAGTTTGATGACATCAGAGAACTCCCACACTGGATGTATGGCCTCAGAAATTTGGAAGAGCTCTATTTAATTGGCTCCCTAAGTCATGATATTTCCAAAAACATTACACTGGAGTCTTTTCGGGAACTTAAAAGCCTTAAAGTTCTTTACATAAAAAGTAATTTGTCCAAAATCCCACAATCTGCAGTTGACGTTTCAAGTCACCTGCAAAAATTGTGCATCCATAACGATGGCACTAAGTTAGTGATGCTCAACAACCTGAAGAAGATGGTCAACCTGACACAGCTGGAATTGGTTCATTGTGACTTAGAGCGCATACCTCATGCAGTCTTCAGCCTTCTCAGTCTTCAGGAATTGGATCTAAAGGAAAACAACCTCAAATCCATTGAAGAAATAGTAAGTTTTCAACATCTGCGAAAACTGACAATCCTAAAGCTGTGGTACAACAGTATAACGTACATCCCAGAGCATATAAAGAAACTCACTAGTCTCGAGAGGCTTTCCTTCAGCCATAACAAAATAGAGGTTCTTCCATCCCACCTATTCCTATGCAACAAAATCAGATATTTGGATTTGTCTTACAATGACATTCGCTTTATTCCACCTGAAATAGGAGTCCTGCAGAGTTTACAGTACTTTTCCATTACTTGTAACAAAGTGGAGAGCGTGCCAGACGAACTGTACTTTTGTAAAAAACTTAAGACACTGAAAATTGGGAAAAATAATTTGTCGGTCCTTTCACCTAAAATTGGCAATTTGGTATTCCTCTCCTACTTGGATATTAAAGGCAATCACTTTGAAATCCTCCCACCTGAGCTCGGTGAATGTAGAGCTCTGAAGCGGACTGGTTTCACTGTGGAGGACACCTTGTTTGAAACGTTGCCTTCTGATGTCAGGGAACAAATGAAAGCTGAATAACTAACTTCCTTTGGCTCAGTTTTACAGAAATAACGCTTCTACCAAATAGGCTGTAGAAAGTGCATACTCCGAATATGCATTTAGTTTGTCATTATTTTTTTCTTTTTCAAACAAATCCTTTCTGTACAAACAAATTTGGAGTAAGAAGTACATATATTTTTAAATAAAATTTTCTTGTACCTAATAGCTTCTACCTTATCTTGGTATACTGTGTAGTGATGTTGAAGAACATGTATTGATGAGGAAAGAAAATTCCC
>WTSP01004795.1:19740-30265 GCA_025331215.1 Actenoides lindsayi | reverse complement strand
TTTTTTTTTTTTTTTTTTTTTTTTTCCTTTGCCTAATCCCAGCAGGGGGACTGTGTTTAAGATGTGTGCTTTGGGTTGCATAATTTGTAATATATGGTTATATTGTCTTCCTGATTATTGTTAATCCCTGAGAACATGGTCTTCGACGGGTGGTGCTGCAGGTGTTGAATGCCTTGTTTCCTCTTTTCCTCAGTGGCAGTAGAAGGTGTTCGACATCTAACAAGGTTGAATCCGGGTTGACCATCATTTTTTATTTATGACATGGTTCCCTCAGATGGTCAAAGCAAGTAGGAAAGGTTCTTTATGAATTTTAACAGGTCTGAGGGAGCACACGAAACTCCTTCGGGGCCTTCTGGCAAGTTCAGTCTAGCTGTCCGTTCACATGCTGCGCTGAGCAGGAGGCACTGACAGCTGTTTCCTTGCTGGTGCAGGAAGAGTGAGGTTACAGTTTACAGAGGAGTCAGGACCAAAGTGACTCACGTTGAAGATTTTCCAAACAGTGCGAAGGGACGCGGCTGCCCATTTCCTGCTGACTTGAATGGAAGGGGTGCAACGAACTCATTGTGTTGGAAACATCAACCCCGCGAGATGAAACACTATCTTGAAAAATCCCCATCCTCCACTAAATACCCCATCTTGCAAGGGAGAAAGTTCCCTCTGCCCCCCTCAGTTCACTTCCCCCCTGGGATACTTGGCGCCTTGCAGGATTGGGATCCAGAAAAAGTGCAATCATGTTTAGTTTGTAAAGCTTCTGACAAGGCAATAGCATCTAACATGCTCCTTAATTGAGCTCGGGTATCATGTCACCAAGCTCAGCACAGGAACATTTGCAGATTTGCAAGAATGAGATTAAATGAATACGTTAACTTCTCAGAAGTCTCAGCCTACCAGAGGACAGTGATGAAGGCCATGTTTTCATCACCCAGGTAGTAGTTAAATCGGAAATCATACAGTTGGAAGTCTACTTTTTAAGATAATGTAATATTCTGTAATAGTTATGCATCAGGTTGGGATCTTTATCCTCTGAAGCCATGTTCAGTTGTTTATTTAATCCAGCCATTTGCTTTCTTATAGGCAAGTTTGGCAGGTATATGATAACTCATGTGCTGCTCACAAGCTAATTTAATCTAATGAAAAATAACCATATAATAGTAAAATATCCTGTTGGGAAGAGATATCTTCATCCTATTCAAGAACACATATTTGAGACATATGCAGTCACTGCATAAATGCTTTGCAAGAATATCTGGGAATAAATACTTCTTTCCTTGGTGGCAACACTGTTCAGAAATTGCAAAGGTTGAGCTGATGATTGTTTAAAGTTATGTAAAATAATTGTTTGATGATTGTCAAGCTGGTTGCTCTTAATTGTTTTCTAACTGCTGTTGCATGTCCTGAGCTACAGTTTGATTTCTTGAGCTTGGTCCAAAAGCATACTGTTGTTTTAAGAGTCTGATTTATAAAGGTGGGGAGACAAACTAAAAGGAGAATTTCCTCACTAATCTGGGGTGTGCTATGCAATCTGGTATGTGGGCTTGCCACAGTACCAAGTCAGGCTTATTTTTTGCGCTTGATTATGTTCTGGAGAAGATCCATGTGATTAATCAAAAATGGGTCAGGCATGAAGGAATCAGAGCAAGCTTTTTTAAAGGGGGTTTGATTTAGTTCTATTAAAGACCTATAACTGATGTAGCTATTGCAAGAGCTACTCTTACTCGTGTGTGGAATGCACTTGTTGGAAGAGCTTGGCAGTATACATATATTCTAAATGTATTTCACTTTGATGTAACGTGAGGGAGAGAAATGTTTCATTGCTCATATTAGTCTAATTATGTAAACCAAAGTGCTGTTGTCCCTGATGAATGTAAACTGTTTAAAATGTCCAAGTAATCGGTGGAGCTCTGTAGTTCTCTTACTTAGATTTGAAGTATGAGATTACATACTCAAGTTGGGTTGTTGGGGTTTTTTAAAATCTTTATATTCCTAGATGTAGCATTTTAAATCCCTAATTTATTTTGCGTCTAATGTTGTTTCCTGTGTAGTTTGTGATCTATTTTCTGAATGGAAGTTACGCACACCTCAGAACTGAAAGTTGGAGATGACTTCTTCTACACCATTTTTATAAATACATCACTTAGGGGATCGGGGTGGGGGCGTGTTTGTAACTGATTATACTTATACCAGTGCAACCCCTCCTGTGGACGCAGTTACATGAGTATAAAGTGCCTTGTGCTGGCATATCTTTATTCACTTCGATAGGAATAAACTATACTGGTCTCAGCACTTTTGCACTAATAACTGTATCTTCTCCAAGGGTTTGGGCTGCTGAGGCAGCTTAGTCAATCCAACAGCTCACTTGCACCAAAAAGGGGCAGTTCCCTCCTCCTCCCATGGCTCCGTATTCCTGCCAACATGTTCCAGCTGCTTCTTTTGTACCTTTACTGGTCTGGTGCTGGTCTGATCCCTCCACAGGACAAATCAACTTTCTGAGCCAGCAGAAAACTAAGCCAGTTAAAAAAAGGGACTAATTTTCTGATGGATCAGCTCTCCAGAGGATTGGATGAGCACTAGGGTGAGAGTAGCAATGGGACAGGACTCTGCAGCCAGAGTCTGGGTGAGGAGGTGGTGGGACAAATCCCTTCGGAGGTGCTGAGCTGCTAGGTCAGTTCATTATCTTGCCGAGCCACGTGCTTGGAAGAGCTGTGCTGGTTTATCTATAGCAGAGTTAGGCAGCATGGCTTTTGTGGGTGCACAACCCTCAGGCTCACAGTGAATATCAAAATATCACCTTACTGTTAAATGCTTAAACTTAATGAAACAAACTCAGGTAGCCACACTGTTGACTTTTCTAAACTTCTTACTGCCTAGTCTGTGGGGTGTATTTTCCAAAAACATATTACAGTATTTTAGAAATGCGTCAGCTCAGAGAAGATTATTTCCTAATTCTATACGACATCCAGGAAAATATGTAAAAGTGCCATATTTACTCAGTGATTCATGTACTGCTCATATGTATATTCACATGCAATGCATACTAGACTTTTCTGTGACCTATAGTATTTGACTTAGAATGGATGGACATTTTGTGGATAATACTTTAGGCATGGTTTGTATATATACAAAGAGTTTGTGTAACTACTTATATTAATCAGGTGCCGGACAAGTTTGACAATTCCAGAATATAAGCAAGGCATTTTACATTATTGCTCAAAAGTAACAGAAATCTTCCTCGGTAACGGAAGCAGAGATGACAAAGAATGCATCAAAATTAAGAAGACAACCTTTACAGTAGATTAAGCCTGAAAAGCAAATCTACTTTGTGATCAAAATCTGGAGATGTGCATCTCCCCGTTTGTCAAAATTAGGATGGATATTTGTGCTGATCACTCGCATCTAGCCCAACCAACAACTTTTGCAAATTCTGATCGGGAAAGAGCCTGCCCCAAGTCTCATATCACATTTCTGGCACTTGCAGTAATTCATGTGCCTAAGCAGTGGTGAGTCCTGTAAAAATGCCAAGGAAAAACTTTGAAATTTGACCAAATGGACAAACTTCTTAATTCTGTAGCAAAACTCTTGATATGATAACAGACCTGCGTAGCGTTATGTTGCAATATAGTACACCCAGAAAAAAATGGAAATAAAATGCTCTTTTGTAATAACGAACATTGTCAGATTTCAATGTGATTATTTGTGTGGGAAACATTTTGTTTCTGGGTTACCTAAAGATCAAGCATAACAATCTTTTGGGTTTGATCCCCTGGGAGAGAAGCCAGGAAAATATGCTTGAAAAAACATCGTTAAGACTTGATGGGATTTATAGCCTCATGGTCTCGCTTCCTGTGCACCTCCTTCCATCCCCTGGCTCTGGCATCCAGAAAAATGGCCAGCCAGGAAGCCATCCCCAGGGGAGCAGCTCCCCACTCCAGTCCCTAAGCTCTGTCAGGGCTCATGTGGGATGCAGGGACCCTGCCAGGCTGGTGTCCCACACTGGCCCTCCCCCCCACCGGCAGCTGGGAGTGCGAGGGCTCCTGCCTCCCTGCGTCGCGTGCCAGTGCTGCGAAAGGAAACGATGCTGGTGGTCCCTGCATCTGACCTAACTCCCTATACGTCTCCTGACCAAAGGTGATGGGCTTATGTAGTGCCTGCATTCCACATGGGATATTTTCCTCATTCCTTTGTATTCTTGCATTGGAAGCAATAATGTGTTTCAATTCCGGGGATTTTATACCGATACCTGCTGAGATGGAGCAAGAAATGCTCCTCTCTGGTGCTTGTGGTCCCAGGAAGAGGAGGGGAGTGGTAAGCACAGCAGCCTGAGTCTGCTCTGCCTCTGGATAAGCCTTAGCAGGGAGCTGGCACTGGGGACAAGCCACCCCTAGGGCATGGTGGGACTGGCATTGGGGTAGAGGAAGCCTTGCCAACAGCGCCTGCTCTTAACCATCTGGGCTGTTGCCTGCAAAGATGCAGAGGTCTGGGAAAGCTGGTGTGCTCCTCAAAGCCCTGCTGCTTTTCTTCCCACTGGCCCTGCAGGAGATGCCATCTTGGGGTCACACTCGGCAGGATGGGAACGATAACGGTGCAGGTGAAACCACCACAGGGATCCCTGGGGCGATGAGATCATGCTGTTGGAGCAGATACTGCCCTGTGTGTTTATGAGCAGCGGGTGTCTGGGAGCACTGGCCCATGGGCAAAGGCTGCAGGAGCACAGAGGCAGGAGGGGGTCTGCCCCTCAGCCTCGTCCCTGCTGGGGTGGTGCTGGGGCAGGGCTGGGCAGTTGGTGTCCTGCTGGCAGGATGGCTCGACGCAGCAGATCTCTGCAAGTCCACTTCGGCTTGCACGCCCCAGGCTCAGCTTCAGATTTCCTATCTCACATCCTGCCCTTCATCATGCTCTTGTCTGTAGTGCTGGGTGCAAAGAACTTGATGGTTGAATCTAGACTGGCCCAGCCCTGTCCCTACTGGGATCAGAATGATCTGGCATGCTTCAGGGGAATGTGAAGTTTGGCGGATGTGTGAGGGATGGCAATGACCCTAGAGCTTCTACATAAGGAGCAGACCAGCATGAGGTAAGAAAGTAAAGAAGCACAGAACTCCAGTAGTTGCAAGGTCACCCTTAGTGACAAGTTGGTGGCTACAGCTAGAAGCCAAATGAGGTTTTCACAGGTTCAAAACAGGTTGCAAACAAAACCACGGAGCAAAGTAATCCCCTCAGCAAAGAGTAACTTTAGGAAGCTGAAGTGCCAGAAGCAAATGCAGGCAGCAGCAGTGCTGGGGAGATCTGCAAACTCATTTACCCTCTTCGTCCCTCTCCTGAGGCACACGATGCCCTGCAGTGCAGGTGTGGAGGGGGAGAGGGGCAGGCTCACAGCGCTTGGGTGCAGGACAGCTGGAAGGAGCAGAGCTGCACCTCTTTCCTGTGTTTTGAATGTAATTCTACCCGTGAGGCAGTTTCTTTGCCCACTTGACCGCATCATCTCTGCTTTGAGTGCGTAGTAGGAGACTGCCAGGCTCAAAGAGACAGAGTTGATTATATTCTTTAAATATAGGAAATCTATTGCTACATCCTCACTGAAAGGTCTCAGTGTGCAACCTGTGGCATTTTGGGAATGCTGACCCTTCCTACCGTTGCCACCAGCATATCAGAACCTGTATGTGGACTCTGAGTGGGGTAAGACACGGTAAATAAATACCATTTCAGCTGTGCTCCCAGCTGGTGGCTACAACGCTCCTTGAAAACAGCGTAACCTGGGGGGGATTTTACCCCACTCCCGTTGCATCAATGAGTGAAAAGTTTCTACAAAGCCAAGGACCTGGGTGTTCATTTCAAACCTGACAGCTTATCAGGAGCATGAATTGGTTGAGCAGAAGAGAAAAGTAACTTTCTGAGGTGGTGGAAATGACTTTGCAAAGCCTGACACTTGCCCAGTGGAAGAGCAAGCAAGTGGTCCTACTGGTTCCAGGCTGGCTCGGCTGGGCAGGCAAGTGCCGGCTCCTCCTGCCCGAGTGGCCCTTCCCAGGAGCTTGGTCAGCCCACCCTGATAAGCTGCCGGAGGAACTGCCGAGCATCCGCTTTGCCTTTGCCAGCACTTTTTTCTGCAGAAGCTGTGAAAACCGAGAGGAACTCCTTCCAAACTGCTGATGGCACCCAACAGCAGAAACCAGCGGCACAAAGAGCTCATCCCAGCCTGCGCTGGCATCCAGGCATCTCAGGCATCAGTGGTCCTGCTCTGCGGCAGGAGCTGTGCCATTTACAACTCCTCCAGAGCTGGGGGACCCCTTTTTTAGAACCATAACCCACACTCTCCTGTGAGCACCCAAGTCCTGGTGGGTGTTTTCTTCGGGGAAGTGAGGCTGGGACTCTGTGAGTGAGCAACTGGTGGATCAAACAGTAGTTTGAGCTTGCACCTACTGGAGGTTTGCCATAAATCTCACAAAGCAAAAGCTATTTTGTGGAAAACCTGTGAAAAACGCCTGAAAGAAAAACTCTACACTCATTGAGCCTCTGAGGGAGACAAATATAAGCTTTCAGGCCAGGAAAAAAGGTGAGGTGATGAGGCAGAGTGCTGCTGTGTCCCGTGGGTTGTGAGGACACGCGTGGAGGGAAAGGTGCTTCTGGCCTCGATGCTGCGGGGGCATCTGGATGCTCAGGGGCTATGTGGCTTTTGCATGAACAGGGCGGCAGCAGCAAAGGCAAACTCTTTGTAGAAGAGGAAAGGTTTTTGCAGTCGTTGAAAAGGGGGCTGTGGAGAAAGGGACCAGTGACAAGGTGTTTTGTTGGGGCTCGGACTTCTCCTGAGCTTGTGTTGACGCTGGTGGGGCTGGAGCTCTCCCTTGGCAGGAAGCGTGGAAATGGAGGAAGCAGATGTGTTGCCACAGCAACGCGGGGTGCAGCTGCCATCAGCACAAGGCTCCTTTTCTGCTGTTCTTCAGCCTGTCACGGAGAGTCAGCGTCAGGGACTGGCTGCCGCAAGTGCCCTGGAAAGCCCATGGCCACCCACGACTAGATGGGCACCCTGGGCAAGGTGGTGGAACAGGGTGACAGCAGCACCCTTACCAACAGCCATACTAAGGCTTGGAGGTCCCACTGCCACCCCCAGCACCAGATTTGCCACTATAACACTTGAGGCTTTCATTTAAAAAAAAAAAAAAAAAAAAAAAAAAAAGTCTGTGTTTACTTAAACTTTTTTTTTTCCAGCTTTGAAGTTCTGATTCCTACTAGGTAGGCTTCACAGGTCCTCATTCTTAAGGGCAGAGGAGGCTAAGGCATGGTCTCTGAGGGAAGTGATACCTAAATTTGAAAGATGTGGCTATCCAAAACTTCCAGATTTCAAACCCGATTGTTTCTGTGTCCCAGGTCTTGCAAAACATTTACTGATATATATATATGCCTTCTTTTTTGTTTGTTTGTTTGGTTTTTTTATCCCCCTGAAAAAAGCAGGTTCCTGTAGTGGGCCAGTAGAAACTAAAATGATGAGTTTTCCAAAGCCGATCTCCCGTTCGTGCACCCAGCACTCCAGGGCTGGAGCACAGGGCACTAAGGGTCCCCATTCATCATCTCACCAGAGAGAGCAACAAGCCTTAAAAGACCAGGAAAGAGGATCGTATGGCAGAAGGCAGGGGAAGGCTGAGGTGCTCCCAGTGCCACTGCTGCAGGTATGCTCAGTACCTCCAAGAACTGGTCCAGTCAGTCTTGGTCTTTGACACAGGATATTTTAAACAGGAATTAGAGATGAGGCATAATTGGTGACTGAACTAATCAGTAAGCTCCAGGAGTAGGATGCTCAGTCGTCCCTCTGCCCCAGACCCCCCAGGTCACACAGGCTGTCCTCCTTCGGCCCCTTTTTGCATCCTTTGGCTGGAGGTGAAAGGTGAACAGTAACAATGATGTGATGCTCTATCCCAAACAGCCAAAAGGAGGTGAGAAGATCCCTACTCAAACAACTTACAGTCTGATACTGCCATCCCTGAGTGTGCTTGTTCCCAATGGTTGTGTGTAACCCCCTATACAGCACAGGCAGCTGAAAAATTGTAGCCTGGCTTTTGGTATGGACTGAGACACCATCCAAAGAAAAGTGAATTATGTCCCCCCAAGTCAATCATTAACGTGCATGTGGATGTTTTCTCTTGACAACAGCAGAGTTGAGCCTTAGCCTTACCTAAATCTCTTTTAACAAGCTTTCCAAAAAAGTTTTAAAAAGTGACTGGAAACTGCATTGAAATTCATCCATTTGAGCTGTAATTTCATCCAGTACTTGTTTAGGAGAAGTTAAGCCCGAGAGATTGGCCTAATGGACAAGTGTGTTTTCCTTACTCATTGCCCGCCTTGACATCTCTCCATCGGAGATCACTCAGCTGTTGGAGATCTGTGATAGTGATGCTTTCAAAACAGGGCCAGCAAGGAATTCAGAGTACAAACAAATGGCCCAAAGCTGCCTCCACCCAAAGCATATTTCCATTTTTTACACACTTTTTCTCCACAGCATATATGGTTCATAACACTCCAGATGTATGTTTGCAGTTGCTTGAGGCCTCCAAGAGCATCCCGCATTAAACCATCTCTCTGTATATTAGAAATGTTTTCAGTTTTAGGAGCCTTTACAGTTAATTCCATTAATGTCATGCTTCTACTAGTCCTGCAACTCTCTCACTGGGTTTTGATCCCATCTTTAAGTGTGCCTTGGATACTTTGGTTGCTTTCCAAGACAGCAAGACTGATTCCCCGCTTTTTAATAACATGGTGTCCCCAAGCACTTTGTTTTCAGGTCTTCAGTATATTATTTGCCATGGGCACACAGATAATGCAGTAAGTGCCAGATTTATTACACCTTACGGAGATTCTGTGATTTTTTCCCCATTGCAGTTCACATAAAGAAGTTTGTTTATTCTGCAAAACTTCAAAGCACTTGAATTTAAACATTTTGTTTTCCCTTTTATGGCTGTGGAAAAGAGAGGTGAGACGTCAGGCTATGGGCCTCTTCCACAGTGTCACTGACAGGCAGCAGATACTACAGAGGCCAGGGGTAACTGGGGACACATCAAGCAACATTTTATAAGGGTAAAGGGCAGGGGCTGAAGTGAGGAGCATGCTGAAGAGTGATGCCACCAGAGATAGCAGGAACCAAAAGGCCTCAGGTTCTGGCTGGGTCCCATGGGGTGGATCAGAAGCAGCCAGGAGGTTCACAGAAAGTCAGCTTTCAGAGCAGGGCGTTGAGTGGGTTCCAAGGCAGCAGGACTGTGTGGTTTTCTGGGGGCAGGGAGCCTGGGCTCCCATCCTTTTGGATGTCCCTGGCTGGCTTCAGGGAGAACAGCAACTCTAGCCCCAGGGTGGGCACCAGGGAGGGCTACAGGGACCCAGCTGCAAAGGGCAGTTCTGAAAGTCGGGGTGGAAGAGGAAGGAGATTTTCCTGCTATTCTCAGTTTCTGTTCTTTCTTCATAATTACGATCTGATAAATATGTAGGGGAAGCTTTTATTCTTCACATCATTCCTCTTAAGTCCCCTTTCTCCTCTCCATTACCTTGGAAAGGTTTTTTTATTGCCTTGCCTGTTTCCCAAAGCTTCTCTATTTCCTTGTTAACCTAGCACTGAGGGGAAAAAAAAGTCCCTACACTGAAAACAACAACAAAGAATTAAATAAATAACCCAGACTTACAGGAAAAGCTCAGCTATTTTTGAACTTCCTCTCCTTAACTTTATTTCTGCCTCCTTCATTGCCCAGTGTCTTCTGCCACCCACCTCTGGGCTTGGCACGTTCACTGGCAAAGCCAGAAGGCTGCAGAGTGGGGACCTGCTGGGACCCTCCCAGGGCACCCTAACCTCACTACCTCCTCAACTGGTCGAAGTACCCTCCCCCAGAGACTGAGGAAAGGGAGATTTTTGCTGCTGTTAAAAAGCAAAGGAAGTACCTTACCTAGCCAGGGAATTCTTGTACAAGCAAGGTGTGTAAGGAGTAGCTCAAATGCTCACCAAATCAGAGCACCCAAAAAACTATGCCATAAAAGCAGCCCTATGTCACATCATCTTAATGGCTGTGATGAATTCACAGGCTGCTAATGTAAATATGAGTGACTACCAGGTCAGATGAGGAAATACTGTATTTCTCTGACTATTCCTTGGTGCTTGCCAACATGGTTCTTTTTCCTGCTTTCGGCTTCTTTTTCCTGCAAAACCAGTTTTTTAGGTAGGGCTCATTCGGTGAATGCCTCACTTCAACTTGCCTTCTGCAGCTCTTTTGCCTTTGGATCCTCTGTTAATAAACAGTCACTTCCTTTTACCTCCCTGTGGGACTATGAGAGAGCCTGCGGGCAGAAGGGATTGAAAGCATCGTCTTTCCTCTGCCACTGAGCTGGAAAGAAAAGCCTCCTGTAAAGCCTTTGGGATACACTGCTCGTAGGAAACTCTGCTCAGATGAGGCTAGGGACAGCACAGGGATGAAGTGATACATAGAGGGACCAGGGACACAGGTGGCTGCCAGAGGAGGGGTTGACTGGGGGGGGGGGGGGGGCCGCCTCTGCCCCCCAAAGG